>JBBBWG010005446.1:0-33795 GCA_037176905.1 Azolla pinnata
ATCTCTGACATAGTTTTACTTTTTCTTTCATGTTTATTGCCTTGAGTTTTAGAGTTTAGATTTTTTTCATGTCATATGATAGCCTATTTGGTTAGCTTTGATTCAACTATTTGAACTCTAAAATCTGATATTATACAAGGAAGCTATGAGCATTTTGATGTAAGCGATCGCTATTAACTATCCGTGCCTCATCTCTGAGATAATTTTACTTTTTCTTTCGTGTCGATCGCCCTGAGTTTTAAATTTTAAAATTTTTCATGCTATATGATAGCGTACTTGGTTAACTTTAATTTGTCTATTTCAACTCTAAAATCCGACAGCATACGAAGAAGTTGTAAGCATTTGGATGTAGGCGCTCACTATTGGTTATCCGTAACTCGGTATTTATATCATCAAAACCTCATGCATGCTCAACATGTGGCTATTATGCATGATTGCCACGGGCCGGCTCTAGTTCGATACTAAAGCGAAGTTGGTATTTATATCATCAAGTCCTCATTTCTCACCATGTGGCTATCATGCATGATTGCCATGTAACTTGCATTGCCACAGGGTGGCTCCGATGACTTACAACGATTGTCTTTGAAAATTATTTTGACAATATCTACTAGATGATCTCATGTTTGTTGTTAAAAGTACTTTGTTAATCGTATTAGAGAATAGATATATGAGACATTAGGGAGATGATTTCTGGTATAGCTTTTTTCACTTTGTGCATGTTACATATAGTGTTAAACTAGGTATGTTGTTTGTAAGATGATTATCTCACTATGGAATATTTATCTTTGTATAATTACGGAGCAGCCTTTCAGTACATAGAATTTAATGTATAATTGGTGGGGCCATAACATCGATCGTTACTTGCAAGGAAGTCTCCTCACTTTTGAGATGTTTGGGAATCGGTCGGACCAAACACAACTTATAAAAAGAACAAATAAATAGATTGAAAGCAAAACAAAGTGTGACGATACCCTATTACCAGGTGAAGGATTAGACTTGGGCTTATCCACAAGTATCATAGCTCAAAGATTTTCATTATTGCAGCACATGGCTTGTGGTGGAATTGTGTGTTGACAAGTGAAGTAACACACTACAACACATTGCCTTTGTTGGCATAAAGTCCAAGGTTATTGATAAAGTTAGAGAAAGAATCTCCAGCTTAAATAGCTTGACTGATATGATCTTTACTAGAGAGGGATGGATTTCGATCGTCAAGTGCACGAGGAGCACCAATTCCAGTGTAGAATGGTTCAAACATGTTCTAAACTACCCCCCTACAGTCAAAAGCGTCAGCCCTAATGCTTCCAATTAGACAAATACCTCTATATAAGTTAGACTTACTAATTCTTCATTAATGCAGTATCGGATTTGCATCAAGCACCTCAATGCGGTATTATCTGTTTGGCCTGATAGACAAAAAGTTCGCACCCCAACATCTATCGATAAAGTGGAAAGAAGAGCCAATCTTACGCATAATGCAAGAGGGAGCACGGTGAAGAGCAATGAATGTGTAAAAGCATCTCCGCCGGTTGGGCAACAACCAATGCGGAGTTTGACGACTTTTAAACATCTTTCGAGGAGTACAGCTGTCAGGCATATGCATGTATTTAGCCATTGGGTGGGGAGGATGAACTGATGACCCAAGAGAGTGAATGGTGGGGGAGATGTCGTCGAGCAGCGATCCATGGAGCTTGGAAGGCCAAACAGCACTAGTGACCGGGGCGACCAAGGGGATCGGGTAAAAAAGGCTTGCCGAATCGGTGAATGGACACCGGGCATTTGGTCTTATTAGCTAGCTAGATCTGATTAAGATCGGTGTGATAGCTTCGATATAGATTTTTGCTTTGATCCTTCTTTGCGATGTGCGAAACAACAAACCTTTTAGGCGTGCGATTGCCGAGGAGCTGGCGCAGCTCGGGGCGCACGTGTGGATCTGCGCGCGGACGAAGCGCGACTTGGAGCGGCGCCTCGACGAATACAAAGGCGCCACGTGGACGAAGGGCGGCGCCATCGAGGGCTCCGTGTGCGACGTGTCGGTGGCCGAGGAGCGCGAGGAGCTCATGCGCCGCGTCGCCGCCCGCTTCTCGTCGAAGCTTGACATTTTGGTGCGGAAAATTTGCAAGATCTCTACCATCTATCTAGTTTAAAAAAACAAGGGAGAATTACCAAAGCAACGCCTAACAAAATTTTGCGTTTCTTTCTAACGCCTACTGAAAATCCGACATTTACAAATTACCGCCTAATCTTTGCCATCCACTCAAAATTAACACCCAATTAATTTCGGCTAGAAAAAAATGTTGTTCCTAATCAGTTTGCGCTGATTGATCCCAATCCATTCCCTTACTATTCTCAATTGACAAGAGCTAGTAATTTTAGAATCTAATTGATTGATTAACGTGTTAATTTGGTGTTAATCAAATAATTGAAACATCAATCAATTAGCTAATATAATGTTAGCTGAACTCACAATTAATTGATTTGGTATCAATCAATCGATGGCACGCTAATTTATAGATTAGGTGTTAAATTTGTAATTTCTAGTTCGGATAGGCGTTAAAATGCAGTTTAAACAATTTTGTTAGGCATTTGTTCGGTAAATTTCCCTATAAAAAACAACCTCGTGATAGAAGAAGAACGCGGAATCAGGTGAACAACGCGGCCGACTTGAGCACGAGGCCGGCGCTGGAGCTGTCGGCGGAGGCATTGTCGCGGGTGATGGCGGTGAATGTCGGGGCGGGGCTGGAGCTGAGCCGCCTCGCGCGCCCGCTGATGAAGGCGAACGGGAAGGGCGTAATCGTGTTCAACTCGTCGATCCTCGGCTCCACGGTGGCGGGCATGACTGCAACTGCATATAGTGCGAGCAAAGGTCGGTTCGACTCCGTTTCACCACCCTAAAACCCTAAGCCCGAATCCCGAGCCTTAGAGTTTGGTCTCCTGCTTGCAGCCGCGATGAACCAGCTGGCGAGGGATCTAGCGTTCGAGTGGGCGCCCGACAACATCCGCGTCAACGTCGTCGCCCCCGGGTCCACGGCCACGACGTGGGTCGACCAGGTACCGATCTCCCGATCCGATTCTCTCCTTGTGTCGCTCGCTTCTTGGACATTCTGGACTTTTGTGGTTTCACACTGTCGGCTCCATTGGGTGTCCATGGGGCACCCTACCTAAAAGGTGGCGGCCAACATGAGACTGTCCATCGAGGATCGCATCCCCCTGCGTCGATTCGCGGAACCGCCCGAGATTGCTCGCGTCTTTGCGTTCCTCTGCATGCCCGCTGCGTCCTACATCACGGGGACCGTCATCACCGCCGACGGCGGCATGACCATCCACGCCTCCCCGTTTCCTTGCGCAGCTCCCTTGTCCTCCACCGCCTCCTCGTCCCTGATTCGGACGGATGTGGATCGTTCGCATCTGCCCAAGTCCTGATGCTTCGATCCGTCGCAAGTCACGCTTACATTGCAACAACTATTGACATCGTCATCGTCATCATCATCATCTTCTTCTTCTTCTTCGTCGTCGTCGTCGTCGTCATCGTTGTCGTTGTCATCATCCCTTGGCGCCAACCAAATAAAAACAAAGAGTGATCAAATGTCGCGACAAGAGCACCAACCAAATAAAAACAAAGAGTGATCAAATGTCGCGACAAGAGCACCAGCCAAATAAAAACAAAGCCTCGGAGTCACTATCCTATTCTTGAATGTTATACTGATACGGGCAGAAATGCAATAAGAATATGTGGGGAGTACTCTAGTATCCGTCCAAATGAGTATTCTAGAATGCTCTACTGATATGACAACATGTGACGTGAGTACGAAATGGCATGCATGAATGCCAACTGATACGGCTTTAGCCCATTCTAAACTATAAAATTGACGTTCGCATTAGTGTATGTCATTTTTTCCAAAAGCTAGATTTATCACTAGTAAAATGCTCTACATCCGACCTTAATTTCATTAGCTTTTCTTTCCCTTTCTTGGCAAATTCATTAGCTTACATTCGAGCAAGTTGGCATATACTAGCCGACTTCATGTTTGTTTCTCCAACTTCTTTTAGTGTGGATTGGGCTAGATCTTCTTTCCTTACATTGCTCATGTTAGGGCACTTTGATGCGCCATCATCATCACCCATCCTTTTCTGTTTTTCATTCACAAGTTCTTCTTAGTTATTGCATACACCTTCGTAAAGCTCGTGTTATTGTTAACTAGGTAAGACCATCTAGTTACTCGTTAGGAGAACAAAGCAAGAGATTAGACAATTGAAGGAATATATAAGAGAATAAATGAAGAGGAAAAAGTGGATTGATTATAAAAGACTAGGTTTATTTGAATAAAATAAGTGCAAGAAGGATTTCAATATAAGATAGGCTTGGAGCTAAAGACTGGTGTTATTCGAATTAATTTGATATGATCTATATGTCTCTACTTATAAGTTTTTATAGATTAACTTAGAGATTTTTACAATGTTCTAAAATGTTCTAGACCTAGATTATTATATTATATTCTAAAAGAATTTAGAATGTTCTAGAAAGTTCTAGAGTTTTCTCTAAATAAAATAATCACTATATTATTAAAAAGTGGTTTTTATTTTTTACGTTATGATCGTCTACTTTAATGGTTAGGCTTTGTATTATGTAATACGAGATCTTAGGTTCCAGTCTAAGTTAAACATAATGTTTACGAACTCTTGATATTCGTTACACGTGAACTTCAAATTTTTTGAATTAATTTCGTTATTCTTCTCACACTCCAAGGCCAAAGTCTAGCTCTTGATTGTCTCAAAAGTTTCTTTCCTAGCTAATACAGCATAATGATAGCTTCCACATGCCTTACATCCTCTTCTTTTACAACTATCGGAAGACCCCTAGGCCTCAGACTAAAAGCATAACCGAAATGTTTCAAAAGAAAATAGAGTTACAAAATATGATACTTTTCATCATAGATTTTAGTCAAGAATACATTCATGAATTTGTATTCGAGTATAAAAGTCTTATTCGAGAATGAAAAAAAACTCCAACGTATAAAATAAACCATTCATCTTATTATATATATATATATATAATAATTGATCAATTCGAATTAAATAAAATTTGAAATTTGAAAGAGAGTTGGTGAGGTTTGAGCAAAGTCTATAGTTTGACGACATTTTACTTTATAATTCAAGAGTTAAAATATTATCCTTATGCTATTTGCATTTGTTTATCATTTGTGTATTCATGTTTGATATTTTCCACGAATGCCAATATTACTATCTATGCTTTTCATTGAACTAAAAAAGATTTTACAATCATTCTAGGTTTTGGGAGTACATAAAATGTATGAGAGATTTGAGCTGGTATATCTTATCGGGTCGAAAATTTTAGAGATTTGAACTTTAAGAAAACTATATGTGAGTTTTTGGAATTTTTCCAAGATTTGAGATCTATGCTTTCGATTCTTTGGGATCTGAGATTAGAGTTCTTAGATTTGAGAGTTTAAGTTTTGATTAGGTTAGGGTTCTGCGTTCTGGGTTTGAGGGTTTTCAAAAAGATGTATGAGAGTAACTCCCTCCTAGATTAGACTTTTGAAAAGCATTAATATGGCTCTCCTAGATTAGGGTTATGGCTTTCTATGATAGAAAAATAGGATTAATATTTATTAGGATCTAGGGTTAGGGTTTATTAAGATATTTATATGAATCTAGGGTTTTGATTAGAGTTAGGGTTTATAGGATTAGGGTTTGATGAGATTCTAAAGTTAAGGTTTTGGATAACATTTTGCCGGCTAGGCTCTCAGGTCCCTTCGAATCTGAGTATGAGGGCTTCAAGTTCATTCTCCATGTCCCTTTCGAATTTAACTCGGAGATGCGTGAAAAGGTTGAGTTTAACTTGAACTAAACTAGGAGTTAAGTAGTAGGTTTTTGTTCGAGTTTGCACACATAACTGCAAAAAGTCTAGTCCGAGTCTACACATGGACATGTCCCCAGCAAATCTCATCCAAGTCTACAGTATAGAACTTTGCCAAGCAAAAGATGTTGGTCATGCACAAAGCCAAGCTAAGAATATTAGATGTAACAAATAAAGGAAATATCGAGACATAAAGGAAAAAGTAAACTTGTGACAAAAATCAAGTAGGGACAAATAAAGGAAAAAGTAAACTTGAAGCGAGAGACATAAAGGAAAAAGTAAACTTGAAGCAGAAATCATGTACGAACAAACAAGAGCGACCACTTGCATCAAATAGGTCATAGTTTCCTCGTATTATATCAGATTTTATAGTTCAAATAAGTGAATCAAAGATACCAAAGTAAACTAAAATAAGGGTTGATTACGTATAAATTTAGAAATTCAAGGGCAAGAGACCTAAGGGAAAAATAAACTTTTGAAAGAAATCAAGCAGCGACAGACAAGAGCAACTCCGTGCATCAAGAAGCTCATAATCGCCTCTTATGATACTTGTTTCAGAGTTCAAATAGGTGAATCAAGGTTGCGAAAGTTGGCTATGAATGGATGGATTAGATCTAAATTTCGAAACTCAAGATGACAGACATGAAGGAAAGAGTAAAATTGTGGCAGAAATCAAGCAGGGATAGAATAGAGCGACTACATGCATCAACAAACTCATAGTTTTAACGTATGATATTAGATTTTAGAGTTCAAATATGTGTATCATAGTTAATGAAGTGGGCTATGATATTTTAAGATTAGATTTAAATTTCGAAATTTAAAGTATGAGATATTATTTTGTCCTTGTACAAAGTAAGTGTGCTTTTATAAATAATTATTATATGGTCCTCAACAATCAAAGAAACTTAGTTATATAAATAAAATAAAGTTAAATATGTGTAATCACTATCATCAAGTTGTTTCATATTTGGGCAGGCAGATATAAGAAACTTTTCCTCGACATTTAAGAACCTCCTAAAAAAATAACAAAAAAAAAAGGTTTGAATCAAATATTTAGAAATCAATATGAAAAATGAGAAAGCAACTCAGAATATGGTACAAGAGGGAAATAGATATCATAAAAGAATGGAGAGCTCCAAGGATCTTCTTGGGAAATTATTGAAATTTAATTGGCGTTACTCTGCACCAAAGTTTTTAATCCTAAAGTCTATATGTGATGGCCTCATGCTTTTTGTTTAGTGTGATGAATATGTTTTGATCGATAATGTAGAGGAATATGTCTGACATGAAACCAATGTTGGAACTAGGTGTTTTTGTGTCAACTCATGCAATAAGTATGGATAAGGATCGTGAGCAATTGACAGGCAACATAACATGGAGTTATACCAGCTGAGAGGATTGTTGTATATGATGACACCAATTTTCGTGTCTTTAAAATCGCATCAATAATTGCCTTATGATATTTTATAAAATGTTAGGCACTTTGTGTGTATAACTCATTTCTTTTAAAGTTTTAGACTTTGTCATTCGCTGCTATGATAACTGGAGGTAAAACAATCTCAAGCCTAGTGGATAGACACGATAACATTGGGTTTGCAAATCCAAAAGAAGATGAGGAGTTGCTTCCTACTCATACAGGTGATAAAATAGTGTTGATTTTCATTTTGTGTTTTCAACTCTTGAAAAATCTTTTGAGAGGATTTGGAACCCAAGACCCTAGAACAAAGTCTCTTCCCTTGTTTCCCTCCATCTCTCTCTAGCTCCCTCTCCCTCTCTCTCTCTCACTTTCTCTCTCCTCCCTTGTTTCTAATACTGTTAAGTTTCTAATACTGCTAAGCATCAATCGCTACTATGATAATGAGATGACAAGTCAATCTTAAACATAGTGGATGGACATGATAAGATTATGTGTGCAAACCTGAAAGAAGACGACGATTTGCTTCTTGTGACATATACAGGTGATCAACAATGTTGATTTCCGTTCTGTGTTTTCAACTCTTGAAAAGCTTTTGAGAGGATTCGAACCCAAGACCTCAGAACAAAGTCTCTCTTTTCTCTCACTTTCTCTCTCCTCCCTTGTTTCTTCTCTCATCTTTCTCTTGTGCTCTTTGTTCCTGGTCTACGATGTGTCTATTTCTCATACTGCTTAACACCATTCGCAGCGGTGGTAACAAGATGACAAGACAATCTTAAGCACAATTGATGGACATGATAAGATCAAGTGTGCAGACCCGAAAGAAGACAACGAGCTACTTCCCATGACACATATAGGTGATCAACAATGTTGATTTTCATTCTGTGTTTTCAACTCAAGATTTGAACAAAGTCTCTCTTTTCCGCTCTTTCTCTAGCTCCCTCTCTCTCTAGCTTTCTCGCTCCTCCCCTGTTTCTTCTCTCTCCTTCTCTTGTGCTCTCCGTCGCTGGTCTATAATCTGTCTAATTCTCATACTGCTTAAGCACTATTCGCAGACGACAAGACAATCTTAAGCACGATGGACAGATCAAGGCGTGCAGACCCCGAACGAAGACGACGAGCTGCTTCCCTGCGACACATGCAAGTGATCAACGGTGTCGATCTTTCATTCTCTGTCTTTCAACTCGTGAAAAGCTCCTGAGAGGATTCGAGAACCCAAGACCTCAGAACAAAGTCTCTCTCTCTCTCTCTCTCTCTCTCCCCCTGTTTCCCTCATTCTCTCTCTATCATTCTCTCTCCTCCCCTATTCCCCTCCTTCTCTCTGTAGCTTTCTCTCTCCTTCCTGTTCCCCTCCTTCTCTCTCTAGCTTCCTCTCTCCTCCCCTGTTCCCCTCCTTCTCTCTCTAGATTTCTCTCTCCTCCCCTGCTTCCCTTCTTCTCTCTCTAGCTTTCTCTCTCCTCCCCTGTTCCCCTCCTTCTCTCTCTAGCTTTCTCTCTCCTCCCCTGTTTCCCTTCTTCTCTCTCTAGCTTTCTCTCTCCTCCCCTGTTTCTTCTCTGTTCTGCCTTCTTCTTCTTCTTCTTCTTCTTCTTCTTCCCCGTCTCTGCTCCTTCGTCTCCACGCAGACGATCGAAGACGGGAGCTCGCCATGGCTGCCGACAAGCAGCTCCGCGACTGGGTCTCCGACAGCCTCCACGCCCTCCTCGGCTACTCTCAGACGCACCTCGTCTCCTTCATCCTCGGCATCGCCAAGAAAGCCCCCTCCCCCTCCCAGATCGCCTCCCACCTCGCCGACTGCGGATTGCCCCCCTCCCCCGACACCCAGAGGTTCTCCGACGAGCTCTTCCGGAAGATCCCCCGCGCAGCAGCCTCTGCTTCGGCTCCCAATGCCTACAGACAAGCGGAACGGGACGCCGCGGAGCTCGCGAGGAAGCAGAAGCTGTACCAGATCTTGGACGCAGACGACGATGAGGACGATGGTGCTTCTGCTGTCACCGCCGCCGAAGACGACGACCGAGGAAGAAGGCCCAACGGTAAGTACTCTTCTGCTACACCTCCGACCGGGAAGAAATCTCAGAAACACATTCGGAAAAGAACTCGAGAGATGGAAACGGAGGAAGACGAAGAGGAAGAAGACGAGGCGCAGCATCTCTTGTCTTCGAGAGCGAGCAAAACGCGGAGATCTTCCGATGACGACGACGACGACGGAGCGAGCAGCGGCGATGAGGAGGAGGAAGAAGCGGAGCGCGAGAGACGAAGGCTGGAAGATCAGAGGGAGAGGGAGGAGCTCGAGAGGAGGCTCCGCGAGAAGGACGAAGCTTCGACGAAGAGGGTTATGGAGCCGAAGCTGAGCCTGCGGCAGGAAGAGGAAGCGAAGCGCAGGGCCGAAGCGGAGGAGAGGAAGGAGCTTCTCCCCAGCTTGAGGGAGGTGAGCAGGCAAGTCTACCTGAAATCTCGCGAGCAGAAGAAGCTCGATGAGCTCAAGGATGCGATCGAAGACGAGCAGTACCTGTTCGAAGGCGTGAACCTCACCGCGAAGGAGAAGGAGGAGATGAAGTACAAGAGGACCGTTTACGAGCTCGCGAAGCAGAGGGCGAAAGACATCGATAGCATCGTCGAGTACAAGATGCCCGTGGCTTACGACCGAGAAGGCGGCGTGAAGCAAGACCAGCGCTTCGCCGTGGCGCTGGAGAGGTACAGAGATCCCGACGGCGAAGAGGAGAAGCTCAACCCCTTTGCCGAGCAAGAAGCTTGGGAGGAGCATCAGATCGGGAAAGCATCGCTGAAGTTCGGCTCGCTGAACAAGAAGCAGCAGCAGCAGCAGCAGCAGCAGCAGCGCGATTACGAGTACGTGTTCGAAGACCAGATCGAGTTCATCAAGGCGGATCTCTTGGAGGGTCTCCGCCACGAAGACGGAGCGGAGGATGCGGAGGAAGAGAAGGCAAAGGAGAAATCGGCCGCGAGGTCGGCGTTGATGCAGTTGCAGGAAGAGAGGAAGCTTCTCCCGATATACCCTTACAGGGAAGAGCTTCTGAGCGCGGTGGAGAGTCATCAGGTGCTTGTGATCGTGGGAGAGACGGGATCGGGGAAGACGACCCAGATTCCGCAGTATCTCCACGAGGCTGGGTATACCAAAACAGGGAAGATCGGTTGCACTCAGCCGCGAAGAGTCGCAGCGATGAGCGTAGCTGCGCGGGTCTCTCAGGAGATGGGAGTGAAGCTCGGCCACGAGGTCGGGTACTCGATCAGGTTCGAGGACTGCACCTCGGAGAAGACGATCCTGAAGTACATGACCGATGGAATGCTGCTCCGAGAGTTCCTCGGGGAGCCTGATCTGGCTAGCTACAGCGTTATGATGGTCGACGAGGCCCACGAGAGGACCCTTTCGACCGATGTCTTGTTCGGGCTCGTCAAGGACATCACGCGCTTCCGCCCCGACATCAAGCTGCTCATATCGAGCGCCACTTTGGATGCGAACAAGTTCTCGGACTACTTCGATAATGCGCCCATCTTCAACATCCCGGGGAGGAGGTATCCCGTCGACATCCTCTACACGAAGGCGCCCGAAGCCGATTACTTGGAGGCCGCGATCGTCACGGTCTTGCAGATCCACGTCACTCAACCGCCGGGAGATGTCCTGGTGTTCTGCACCGGGCAAGAAGAAATCGAAGCTGCCGAGGAGATCCTCAAGCTTCGGACGAGAGGGCTCGGGACGAAGATCGCCGAGATGATCATATGCCCGATATACGCGAACTTGCCGTCGGACATGCAAGCCAAGATCTTCGAAGAAACTCCCGAGGGCGCGAGGAAGGTGGTCCTTGCCACGAACATCGCCGAAACCTCTCTCACGATCGATGGCATCAAGTATGTGATCGATCCGGGATTGTGCAAGCAGAAGTCGTACAATCCTCGGACGGGTATGGAATCGTTGCTGGTGACTCCGATCTCGAAAGCCGCAGCCCAGCAGAGGGCCGGGCGAGCCGGAAGGACATCCCCTGGCAAGTGTTTCCGGCTCTACACCGCGTGGTCTCATCAGCACGAGCTCGAGGACAACACGGTGCCGGAGATACAGAGGACGAACCTCGGCAATGTCGTGCTGATGCTCAAGAGCTTGGGGATCAACGACCTCGTGAACTTCGACTTCCTCGATCCTCCCCCGGCGGAGACTTTGCTCCGCGCGTTGGAGCAGCTCTATGCGCTGGGAGCGCTCAACGATCGCGGCGAGCTCACGAAGATCGGGCGCCGCATGGCGGAGTTCCCCTTGGATCCGATGCTCTCGAAGATGATCGTCGCGTCGGAGAAGTTCGAATGCTCGGACGAAGTGCTCTCCATCTCCGCGATGCTTTCGGTCGGGAACTCGATCTTCTACAGGCCGAAGGACAAGCAAGTCCATGCCGACAATGCCCGAATGAACTTCCACACCGGTAACGTCGGCGACCACATCGCGCTGCTCAAGGTTTACGACACCTGGAAGGAGACCAACTACTCGACGCAGTGGTGCTACGAGAACTACATCCAAGTGAGGAGCATGAAACGCGCCCGCGACATCAGAGATCAGCTCGAAGGCTTGCTCGAAAGGGTGGAGATCGAGCCGTCCAGCAGCCCCAACGATCTCGATGCGATCAAGAAAGCCATCACGTCGGGCTTCTTCTACCACACCGCGAAGCTGCAGAATAACGGCTCCTATCGCACGGTGAAGAACCCTCAGACCGTGCACATTCACCCGAGCTCGGGCCTCTCGCAGGTGTTCCCGCGCTGGATCGTGTATTTCGAGCTCGTTTACACGAGCAAGGAGTACATGCGTCAGGTGATCGAGATCAAGCCGGAGTGGCTCGTCGAAATCGCGCCGCACTACTACAAATTGCAGGATGTGGAAGACAGCGGATCGCACAAGCTGCCGAAAGGAAAGGGAAGGTCTCAAATGGACGGCTCGTAAACCTGGGATGCATAACATGTTTCTTTCCTCGGTTGTCGATGCTTCATGGGACTCATAATACATCGAGAATTTGATGCTGGCAAATGAGTATTCTGCCTATCAAGAAGACCACGGTTGAGGAGCTGGTGCAAAATAGCTTTGAGATGCGGAAAACGGTGAAATTCAGTCAGGATTGTAAAAGGAGGCTGCCCGTAAAAGATTACAAAAGGAGTTTTGTAGGTCTTCAGCAGTTGCCGATGATACTTTGCAGGGTGCCCATAGATGGCTCAGCCGAATCCCAGCCCCATCTAAGATTCTTTCTCAGGTAGAAATCCGGCCGGTTTTCCTGCGCTGGAAATCGTGATCAGTACAACTGCTTTTGTCTGTATACCTGATGTAATTTTTTGGTCGAAATAGAGAGAACTTGGATCGCAATTGTCGGTCATATACATAACTACTCTGGGTTACATCAAAAGCAAAGCGTTTGGGGTTTTGGCAGGATCTCTGGTCATTTGCAGAATCGTGAAAGGCGGCAGGCGGTTTACAAATGTATGCAATCGTGGAATCGAGGATGAAGGATTTGTTGTGTATTAGCTTGGTAATGCATCGAGGCCAATTCCGTCGATATAGTTGACAGCCTTTCCCTGATGAGGGGATCGGTGTCATCTTTGCTTATGATTTTTTTCATGAATGAAGTTAGTGCCTTTGGATGCTTGGAGGTAATCAGCAGAGGAGTTGAAACTGTTTGGGGTTGCAATTTGTGTCAATGAAGGGGTGAGTGAAATACAGTAGAAAATGCGCAAACGTCGGAGAGATGGATCCAATGGTCTAATGTCGCATCAGTCTCTTGGTAGCTTGCACCCAAGAGACTTGTAGAAGTTTTTGGGTCGAAACGCAAGTCTAAATGATCACACACAACCACACACACACACTTGTTTGCTTATCATTTTTTTTATCTTTTCTTTCGACACATCATCAACACAACAGTTTCCTTGTTTAAACAGTATATGATTGTATTGATAATTCTTATCGTACTCTCATAGATGAGTGGGATATACAAACATTATTGTATGTTTTGTCTCCGAAGAAGACGTTTATGTATCTTTCTTTTACAACCTTTCGTACAGCATCGTCAGGGTTGATTTCGATCTGATTTGATAAACCCTCGTTTCAAATGTTTTCTCGCTCGCTTGTCGAATTTGTTTGGTAAACTGACCTTTGCTCATGCTGTAAGCGTTTAACATTGGAAGCCTGAGGCCAACGAGGCAACGATGCTAGAGTTGAACATGATCGACCCCTTTCCATTGGCTTTCATTAGCGGAAGCGCGAGTTAGCTCAGCCCAGCCTCAACGTTCACGGCCATCATCCCGGACAACGTTGTGCCTGGTAGCTCCATTGCTATACAGCTCCAAATGAATGTGCCTACGAGAAACCACCGGGGTTTCTGAACCAGGAGATAGATAGCTAAAGAAGAGATTAACATCTGAAAACAAACCCATTGAATTAACAAATGTTTGGATACTTCTTCAAGTTCGGGCATGGTGTCATTTCTTGGAGGTCCAAACTTTAGGATTGTACAGCCACAAGTACGAATTGGGGATAATGTTCTTTTTCTTTTCCCAAAATCAATAAAGTGTACATTAGATTGAACTAAAATAATACACTCACAAAGTGAAGTTCACAATCATGACTATCAAGCCACTGTATACTACATTCATTTTGAGGCTGACCAGAGAGAGATCAAGAAACTCCTGGTCCTTTTCATCCACAAACTTTACACAACGAATTAGAAGAACGAAAAAAAACAAAGCACCACACTTCAAAGACCAACATTAATCCTCGCAGAACCCCCCCCCCCCCCAATAAACTTGCGATGACGATCCATCCATCTAGCATTCTATGTGTGAGAACAGAGCAAAATGGTTTCACACTTGCGGGCAAGGGAACGGGGAGGCGTGGGTGGTCATGCCGCCGTCGACGGTGATGGTGGCCCCCGTGATGTAGGATGCGGCGGGCATGCAGAGGAACACAGCAGCGCGAGCGATCTCGGGTGCGTCCGCAAAGCGGCGCATCGGGATGCGATCCTCGATTGATCGCTTTGCGCCGGCCGGCATCGGTTGCTGCATACATACGTATACAAAAAATACACGTATGTATACGAACGCAAGCGAAGAGAACTAAAGCGAAGAGAACTAAGTAAAAGAAAAAAAGCGAAGAGAACTAACTAAAACAGAGGTTGTTACCCCGCTACAGATAGCTGACTCAAAAACTACGAAGGGCGATGAAAGCCTGCAAGTACCCTGTTGAGGCCTGGAGTGTCGGTGAAGCCTGGGCTGACGACGTTGACGCGGATGTTGTCGGCCGCCCACTCAAACGCCAGATCCCTTGCCAGCTGGTTCATCGCCGCTGGCAGCAGCACCAGACACATGTCGACTTATTATCGTGTTCTTTCCGGACGCATTATCAGGAGCAACGATATTTTCTTTTGTTTGAACAGACGTTAATATATCTTTCTTTCGTACTACGCCTAGCTAGGTTCCAGTGTGATTCGATAAACGTTCGAGAGAGAGAGAGAGAACGTTTTCTCGCTCGCCTGTCGAATTTGTCAGGGAAACTGACCTTTGCTAATGCTGTAAGCGCTGCACTGGAAGCCCGCGGCGAGCGTCGCGACGACGGTGGAGGTGAACACGATCGAGCCCTTCCCGTTGGACTTCATCAGCGGGCGCGCGAGGCGGCTCAGGTGCAGCCCGGCCTCGACGTGGAGAGCCATCATCTCCGACAACGCCGCGACCGACAAGTCCGACGCTGGCATCTGGAGGCTGTCCCCCGCATTGCTCACCTGATGCGCCGACAGAAATCCGACAACGCACACTCTACATCATTCGATTCCCTTGCGATGACAGAACGAAAGAATCGAATCGAAGCGATCCATGGGGCTATATATATATATATATATATATAGAGAGAGAGAGAGAGAGAGAGAGAGGGGTTTTCGGTTTCACACCAGGATGTCGAGCCTCGACGAGAAGCGGGCGGCGACCCGCCGCACGAGCTCCTCGCGCTCCTCGGCCACCGTCACGTCGCACACCGAGCCGTCGACGCTGCCCCGCTTCTCGCTCGCTGTCCACGTGGCGCCTTTGTATTCGTCGAGGCAGCTCTCCAAGTCAGCGGCGGTACGCGCGCAGATCCACACGTGCGCCCCGAGCCGCGCCAGCTCCTCGGCCGTCGCACGCCTTCACGAAACCTTGGTCTTTTTAGACATCGTAACGTGTTATCGAATCGATCGATCCATTCATTCAGATCGAGTCGAGTCGAGCTATGTTCGTTGCACGAATCGAGCTATGTTCGTTGCACGAATCGAGCTATGTTCGTTGCACGAGTCAAGCTATGTTCGTTGCACGAATCAAGCTATGTTCGTTGCACGAATCGAGCTATGTTCGTTGCACGAATCAAGCTATGCTTGTCTTTGGGCATCACGACGACGGATCAGATCCGAATTCATCGAAGCTATACCCGAATCTAAGCCAGATCTAGTTTTAGCTGAGGGCCTAAATTGCCCCGCCATCATCGACCGACGATCCCCGACACGAAACCATGAAAAGATCCGAGACCACAAGCGTTTTTACCCGATCCCTTTGGTTGCCCCCGTCACTAGCGCTGTTTGGCCTTCCAGGCTCCATGGATCGCCGCTGCTCGATGACATCTCCCCACCGGTCGTCGGGGCTCAATCCCCCCTCGAAACACCTTCTTTTAAAACTCGTAAAGCTTACGTTGGTGGAGATATCAAAGCCGGATACGGTTTTGCACGTTCAATACCCTCGCACTCTCAATCGGGCAGATAAGAGGCCCCGTGCTGAGCTGTTCCCCTAAGTCAAACTGAAATCAAGTTTGGAACCGAACCGAATTCCGATAATTTAATATCGACGAGTTTAGTTTAGTTCGGTTCGGTTCGGTTCGGTTTGCGTTGAAGATCCCATCTTCAAGAACGCAACATCAATCTATTTGGGGTGAGAAACTCAATGGATCGTTGACCTTCGTTCCTCTTGCATTATGTGTAGCATAAGCTCTTATTTCCACTTGAGAGATTGATGATGGAGTGGTAACTTTTCCTTTATCAAGCCAGACAAATAATATCGCAAAGGTGAATCGGATACTCCATTAGTGAAGAATTAGTAAGAACTAATGTTGATGGCTTTGTGAATAGTGCAGTTAGAACCAGAAGCATTAGGTTTGACACTTTTAGTTGTAGGGGAATAGTTTAGGAGGTGTTCAAACAATTTGGGCTTGCAATTAATGATATTATAGTCAATTATGGGGCGTGTATAATCTGAACCGAGCTTATTCTTTAGTCAAAATACTATGAAAGCGTTATTCGATAAGAGAATGGCACATTACCAAGATTATTAAAATTAGCGCTCACATTCAGAGGATAATTAATAACAAGGCACAACAAGGGCTAAAAATGAAACGTATTTCTTGAGAGAACGCATGGAAAAGAAGAAAAACGTAAATATAACGCTTACAGCTTCCTCGTATGACAACCAAATTTAGTCCTAAAAATTATAATTGATGGCTAAAAGAAGACAGCTTTCTAGTAGATCTTACATATCTAAATTGGGGGTCTTAAATCGAGATATGATCTAGATAATAATGTTGTATTAAAAATAACGAAAGGTTTTTAAAAAAAAACACACGTCCTTGTTGCTTGAATAAGGTCATAGCCTGGATCTCATTAGGTTTAATCATGTTCACCGTATTCATGATCTCTTAGTTTATATCTTTTCTTTTAATATTATTCTTTTCTTTAATAATTTTAGCAAATAAAATTGAATAGAACCACTATTTGTGGGAGTTGTGGACAATTATGTAAAGAGGGAGACATGAAAGGTCATGCCATTTTCACTTGTGTTATACGATGCAAAAGAAACGTTTTTAACCGTCTTATCGCAAACGTAATATAACAAACACACGAACCAAAACATGGGAATAACTCGTTAGAGCTCGAGCATGTAGCCTCTTAGGAAATGGTTAGTCTAGTAAGATTCCTAACTTTGAGGGGAGCCAACAAATATTCGAGGGAGCCAAGAAATATGGAATGAAATTAACGCGGGACTTAGAATCACAATCACATTGCTTGTCAAGTTGCTCCAAAGCCAAGATGGTTTTACAACACAAGCTGAGAATAATGGTCCACTTACATCCAAATAAGCTAAGGCTCCTGGGGCTCGTCTAGGTGGGCCACCTTTAATCATTTAACTTTTCTTTTTTGAAACTGATTAGGTCATTTTTGGGTGAAGAATAAAAGAGGGTAAAGTAAGGCAGATCAAATCCACAAAACACAATAAAATGAGAGACATGAAGAAGTAGTAGTAGAGGTGTACTGGGATCACCAGGTGGTGCATATTAAAAACCTCACTGTAAAGTAGCCTTAAAAAACGAGGAGTCACCAAATACATATGGGTTGAGCTCATACATATATTCAATGGTCCAGAGTGGAAGACTTCAAGGGAAACCTAGGATAAAGTAAGAATGATATGTCTAGTAAGATCGAAAAGTTAGCAAGCCGTAACGGTGACAAAAGGTAGTGTTATTGCTAGGAACTGGAATGTTGTTTCACCGAGAGGGCTATTCATTGCCGTAACGCATAAGCTAGCAGTTACAATACATGACAATATCGATAACTTAATCAATTGTCTGGGAGCTTAGGGACGATGATGTTTATCACGACGACAATTGTTGCATCATGAGCACATTCTGGAACCGATCGACGAATCAGGACTAAGCCGAACATGAATCCGCATTCGTCTGTATCAAGGATGAGATGCTGGAGGAAGGGGATCGGAGAGCAGTGGAGTGCAAGATAATGGGGAGTTGTGGATGGCGATCAAAACTCTCTACCATTCTATTCTTATTCTGGTCTCGAAGCCATAATAAGGGGGGTGTCAAACCTCAAACTTTTTGCGTCGAGCAACTCAAATCCTCATCACCACACGATTCCATCGGAAGGAAGCTTCCATTATTATCCCATGAGTGCAACAAGCTTGCTTCCATTATCCCCATGGGTGCAACAAGCTTTCACAACAGCATCTGAATCAACTACTTCAACTTGATGAATGCTTGATCACACTGATTGGACTAGCGAAACAAACACTCCCAACTATCAAGTTATCACCAATATAACTTTTATTTGTCTAAAGCTTATTCAAACCTTAGCTAGATCACAACTCTCTAAACTTTTATACAGAGTTTGAGCAGCCATCTATTCTAGATCTTTCAGAATACTGGTCTTGAGGCATACATGCCCTTATTAGTTAATCTCTATAAATACTTTCCAATTAAAAGAGTTACAACCATAGTGATATAAGAAACACATAATGCGGCTATTTGCCCTAGTTGGTAAACACTGTATTTAGGGAAACAGCCATCTTCACAAAGTGATTTTAGTATGAGATATAGCCAACAAGTTGTTATTCACACATAAGCCATCAAGGAATACATACAGTAATATTTAGTGTGCCCTCATAAAAAACTTGTCTCTAGAACAAGAGAAAACTGAATAACTAAACATGGTTTGTGATGATACTAAGTAAAATGTCAGCGATCGGGATACATTACTTGAGATGGCGTAGTATGCAAACAATTCCAGTAACTTGGAGTGCAATGATCGATAAGGCCACACCTTTCTGCATGTATCTATCGCAAAACGTGCCTTATGTCCCACAGTCAATGAGCACATGAAATAAGGCACTTCTAACATTGGCGTTATCATTTTTGAGCTCTTCTTTCTCTTTTTTATGTTAGTAGCATAAGTAGCAAGTGAATTGTGACACCTAAAGGAACAGTAAATCCACATATAATTTTCGCCCACGAGTCGAGGCAAAAGGCACACACCAAATGGTCTATTACTTGACAGAAGTGTGACGCCATTGCAAGCAGAAGAAAGCTTGTGGAAATGCCAAGCGACGAATTCGATTTCCGAGGAAGATCGTATGCAAAATAATTGGGGCAATCCCAACAAACATTGAGATCAGGGATCCTAAAGCTATGCTTTGGTGTTGTCATCGAAACATGACGATTATGCTGATTATTTACATTGATTTCGGCATGGTAACTGCACAAAGATGGACCGACTTCTTCGATGAGAATCGGATCGTGGAGCATCGGAATTAGAGGTTTTATTGTTTCATTGGAGTATGCACAGCTTCAATGAGTACACAATCGTTTCACCACCAATTCATGATTGGTGCAATCGTCATTCTTCACAAACTCTTAAGCAATTGATCATCATCGTCGTCGTCATCGTCCTCGGTTACACCGAGATGTCATGATCTATTATACCTTGGTCATGACTCAGCTACAGATGAGCGTTTCAGGGTATTGACCGTGATTTGCAGAATAAATTTGTACAAGAGAGCAGGGCAAGCTGTGGATTCTGAATAGTAGTTGAGAAAAAACTGAGGAAACTGTTCATGTATGGATCGGATTAATCCACAATTCATCAGATGGGGCTTATTATATTAATCTGAATCTTAGAAGCCATAAATGCTTCAAATCGCTGCAGAAGTCTGATTGAGAATCGAATCAGATTATCATTCATATCAGGATGCTAGATATAGCCTGAATCTCACAGCTAGCCATTGACGGTGTTCGTTGGGCAGTTAAAAATATTGCTGCAAAGTCCAACGGCCCGGGAATCGATCGTTCATATAACGATGTGATAATTTAGTCGATGCAATCTGAATCTTAGAACTATCTATTGACGTTGGGCAATCAAAATGCTGCAAAGTCCGATCGGGGGAATCGAACAAGATCTGTCATTCATAAGATGCTGGTCGATGCAATTGAAGTCGGATCATCATTGCTGCGATGTTAGCTGCTTTAAATCGCATCTCTGCGCTTGAAAGAAAAGGCTAGGAGCATCTCATGCAATGACAGAGAAAAATCTATCAATACATACACAATCCGGAGGGGGGGGCACACCAGCACAACAATAAATTTGCAGCTCTTCTTCTTCTTCTTCTTCATCATCTTCTGCTGATCGATCGATCGACCAAACGAGCCAAGAAAGAAAGAAAGATATATTAAAGACTTCTAAAGGCCAAAACTCGACCCCATGAGACAAAGAAAAAGATACAAAACAGTGGGATGTGTACCTAATCAAATGAATCGTCGAAGAGAGAGGTCGGTCGAGGACACTGTATGCAAATCAATCAGGTACAGTAAAAGAAATCACGAGGGGGGGCGATACAGTGGAAATAGTTTGGGCCTACATTCATCAAAATGAGGGTTTAGGGTTTAGTGTTTAGGGTTTAGGGTTTAGTGTTTAGGGTTTAGGGTCTGTGGATTTGATCCACACAGTCATCGAATTAGGGCTTTTCTTAGGGTTAGTCGCTCCCTGATCTGCAGATCGCGTGAGATGATACGGTACCCTGCTTATATTTGTTTTTAGGGCATCTTCCTTTTTTCTCCTTTTCTCCTTTTTCCTTTTTCCGTACGGACCCGTTCCGACCGTCGGATCGGCGCCATACCCGGCCGTACGACGAGCCTTCCTCCTCCTCCGTCTCCGTCGCCTTCCACACACATCTTTCTGTGGGGGAAGAAACGGGAAACAGGAGAGAAGCTTTGGATGCAGGAAAGAGGAGGAAATCCATGGAAGCTTCCGCTCCCCTTCCTCCGATTCATTTCAACAACAGGAGCTCAACGGCCGCCGCGTCGACGAACCGTCGGCGGGAAGCTCAACGGCCGGCCTGTGAAGACGTTCCATTCGCCGGCGATGGAGATGAGCTCCGATGGAAACGCCGTTCCATTACCTTCTTCTTCTTCGTCGTCGTCGTCGTCGTCGTCGTCGTCGTCGTCGTCGTCGTCGTCGTCGTCGTCGCCGTCGTCGTGCTCATGGATTGTTGCAGGTAGATCGCCGTCGTCGGCCGTCCGATCATCAAGCGCTGCAGCTTCTTCCGAGCTCATGAGCCGTCGGCGGCTATATTGGCAGCAGCTTGCGCGCCGGCAAGGATCCGATCGCCATAGCTTCCTCAGATCGATCACACAGCTAGAGTCCACAGGCTTCACCGCTCTTCTAAGCACCGCCTTGTAGTCCCACAGATCGTGGCCGCCTCGACGACAGGCCGCCGTGAAAGAAGAAGCAGAAGAGCAGCAATACTCGTCGCCGTCGGAGCTCGCCGCCGGCGCCGCCGTTCTTTCTCTTCTTCTTCGTCTGCTTCTGCTCCTTCTTTCTCCTCCTTCTCCGCCGGCGTCGTGGGGCGTCGCCTTCCTGTGATTATACGGCGCCTGATCCTGCTGCTCCGTTTTAGGGTTTGCTGCTGATGCTGCTGCTGCAGCTGCCGCCGGCGCCCTGTATGATCGTAAGCCGATCAGGCTCCCCAGCGTGGTGCTGTTGTCGAGGAAGAAGGAGGACCTCGGAGACTGCAAAACACAAAAGAAAACGTGAATGAATGCTCGATCGATCGCGGGCGAGAAAACCTAGACGGATACATCTTTCAGCTGTTCATGGATATTGTGGAGATTGAGGGATGATGAACTAGAGATTCGAACGTAAGGCCGTGAGGCGACTAATTATGGAGAAGAAATTCGCATGCGGCCGGCAAGTAAATGAGGACTTGCAGATCATCTTCCGGCGCCCAGAAAAGGAGGCGCCGCCCGCCTTCCCATTATGATGATGAATGAGGACGCGGGATCATGTCGTGCAAAATGTAGGCCGTCTCTTGCAGAAGCATCAGGCTTTTGCTCCTGCTCACTAATTATACTTCGACTACTTTCTTCGGTTCTTGATTGTATGATCCTATATTGGATCGGCCCACAATGAGGTGTACTATATTGTAGGTTGCTAATGAACATGGAGATTGTTCCACCATGAACGATCGAATATCGATGATTGTGTTGGAATCCATATTCCATCGATCCATCCATCGATCAATGGCAGATTTATGTGTAAATTTTGTGAATCATGCAGATTGATTGGAGAGCACGAATGATCCATCGATCGCTTGGCCTCATCGACGATGGGCAATCGGAATTAATCCACCGACGTCGGATGGCAGATCGTGTATTTGCAAACACTGCTACAATATTATTGGCGATTGATCGATCGGCCCATCGACATTGTAACTGCAAATAATAGATGGGCGATAATATTCGATCAAGCGGCCAATCAGCCATGTATTTGCAAATAATATATTAGCAATCGTTCGATCGGTCGATCAATGTAAACGCAAAATATAATAGATCGGCGATTAATCAAGCAGGCTAGTGTCAATGTATTTCCAAATAATAGATCGACGATTGATCATCGATCGGTCGATCGACATATTTGCAAATAATAGATCAGCAATTGATCGAGCGGCTGATCGATGTATTTGCGAATAGCAGATTGGCGATCGATCGTCGATGTACGATTGCTCATATAAGGGGCATTGATGACCCACATCGCGAATCATTATATTCATGTCGCTTATGAAACAATTCAGCTGGATTCTAATCTTCAGTACACCACATTGAGACTATAATACAATTTTAATTCAGGGCACACACACATAATTGAACGCACATGCGCATGCACCCCTCATGCGCATCCACATGCCCATGCTCATCCGAATCCGCATGCACATACACATACAAAATACCCATAGAATCCGCACTTGCAGCATGCACATGCACATCCGTGTATGCATGCATCGACCAATGTATTTTGCTTGTGTTTGCATTGCACATCATACACACATGCAGTACATTCATATAATTCATGCATGCATGGTCCGTGTAATTCCTATAATTATTGCATATGCACAATATACGCACCATATTGCACAAACAAATTAGCACATGCGAAGTTACATGGATGGATGGATGGGAATAATTTGATCTGCGCCATGCATGCATGAATGTGTTGTGGCCCCGTATCATGTCTTCATGTATACAATACGCATGCAATCATGCATAATATGTGCATCTGTTGTGAAGGGTTTGATGAAATGTGCGTAGTAGTATAAGTGACATAGCAATCATCTGTGGCTTGATTTACCTGCGGCGAGCTGGAGAAATGGGAGGTGGTGAGGGGAGACGGCAAAGAAGAGGAGGAGGAAGAGGAGGAAGACGGAAGAGCGGAATTATGCAAGGGGTAATGGTGGATGAAGGAGGAGAAGAGGTCATGGTAGGAATGCAAGCTATGGCGAGCTGGAGAGGGCGCTGTTGCAGCTGCAGCCGGCAGCTGCTCCACTGCCTCCGCCGCCATAGCCGTTGCAGAGCTCATCGTCAGGAGCAGCTGGCGAAGGTGATGATGATGATGATGATGATGCTCATGCTGATGATGCTGATGATGGCGCCCATAGCTGAAATCACCGCCGGGATCATCTGCAGAAACGCCCACTTGCAGCACCTCATTCTTCATCTTTTTGCCTCTTCACCAAACTTTCTAATATGAACATGATGATCGAACCAACAAGAAGAAATAACACAAGATTTCGTCTCGGTTTGATCTTTTGGGTTTCAAATTCTTCGGAATGCCCCTCGTCGTCGCGGCTGGTTTTCGAATATTCCCCCGACAATGCCCCCGTCGCAAAGACGGGCCTACAGTTACAGTTTATCCTCGTCCGCGTCAAGCTTCTGTAAGCGCGCCGTTTTTTTGTTTTTTGTTTTTACCGCACAGGATCGACAGACAGAGAAGTCGGAGTTTTTCTACCATCTGCCTTTTATAGAGAAGTCGGAGTTTTTCTACCATTTGCCTTTTATAGAGAAGCTTGTGCTGCAAGATGGTAGCTAGCACCAGATTCACTCACTGCCTCGATGCGATCGAATCAGATCTTCTGGCTCTTCCGATTTCTCGACGATTTTACACCCCCCGATATATGTATATATGAGCATCACAGTCGACAGTGGAGTGCATGCACCTTTCCAAAGCGCAAAGTTCGATCCGAGGAAAAAAGAAAAGAAAGGGAACGAGATCAGTGTGTTCGAACGCCAGCAACAAGCAGGGAGCCCTGTATTGGCTCGGGTACTACGAAACTGTGACTCGATACACATCGCTCGGCAACATGGATTGCTTCCAAATGTCTAGATCATGCCATCAACCTACCTTGAGCTGATAGTCTAGCTAACCTCATCGAGGAGACACGAAAAGGAAAACGAACAGGGAACTGAGTACGGAAGCAGAAGCAGCACCAGACAGATCCGTTGATCTGACGATGCTTGCTCGATCAGGCGCAAGCCGGTCGATACCGACACAGTTGTCCAAGAACCGCTGTTCGATAATAGCCCCTGTCTGTATGCTCATGGCACGTTTCGGATGCCCGCTCGCTGTCAGCTCTTTGTCAGTACGAGAGCTCTTCCCTTTATTTTTGTCAGGCATATTGACGTAACCGCCAACTTTTGCAAGTTGTGAGATCCGGAAGTGTGCTCTTTTCGCTGGAAGATTTGTCTTTGGCTGTGTTTCGATTAGTATAATTTCATCGAATCAGATCAACAAGTTGCTGTTTATACTAGGAAAAAAGGAAGTAGACCGTTTTTGCGAAATATAGTGTGTGCTTGATCAGTTGCATTGTTTGCATTAGCCGATCTAAGCATGTTTTCAGTTGTTGGGCCAATCGACGAGAATGTTTTTTTATCCGCAAATATAACTCTTCGTAGTTCAACAAGGCGCTCTGAAGTCTTCCGCTTTGAAACCTCCATCAAAACATTGCATTTGGATTGTGGACATCTTGTCATGTTTCATGAACCAATAATTTGCAGCCGAAATTTCTCTGCGGTAACGAAGAAAGGCATATAATTTTCGCGACAACTCTTTTCATTCAGCTTTCTTGCAGAAATGCAACTGTTTCACATCTTAAGATCCATGCTTTTTTATACTCAGGTTTCTTTCTAGTCAAGCGTTCTCACCCAATCTTTCGATTGAGGGCTCTACTTGGTGACATGTTCTACATGTCTAGAGCAGAGCAGAGCCCCAGAAGCCGTCTATAAGTCTAGAATGTTATACAATTATAACAATTCACTTCAAAAATGTTTGGTTCATCCTTTCGACATTATCGTTTTGCCCTAGATTGTTTGAACTCCCACTCTCATCTAATATGACTTCGTTGGCAAACTCGCACAAGCTCGTCTAACTTCCACTCTCATCTAATACCAAACTGAAAGATCTCGTAAACATGATCCTTGCTTGATGCTTGTCGCTTCTCATATCTCCCGTGTTGCATCGACATCAATAAATACGATGAAGTAAATGTTTACATTATCATTGTGATGTGGAACAGTGCACTACATGTCCAGGTTGCACAAAATCCCTTTTTTGAATGTCAAGTGCCCAATCTATTAGTAGCAATTACCTCCAGTTCACTAGTAGAAGCCCTCAATTCCAGATTTTCTGAAAAAACCCTAATCTAGGGCCCACCCTCATAAACTGTGAACCTAATCTAGAACAAATGATACCAAAATTCAGAACGCTAAAATCCCCTATTATCATGAACCCTAAATCACAAATCTCATAAAGCCTTAATCCCGAAAAATTCCATTCCCGCATATCATATGCTCTCCTGATTTGGAGAATGAATATAATAATTCCTTTTAATAAGAAAACTTTGGATCACCTTGTGTTCAATGTATTTCAATCACAAACTTGAAATTGAAAAACATTCACATTCTTTGGAGCCTCAGGGTCTTACCTTGACTTTCACGCATTCTTGCTGAGTTACGCGACAATGGGTTCGATGTTCTTCACCTTGCCATATCTACGCTCTTGTTCTTAGCAACCTGTGTCACTCACACTAGTGTCCAGAGCTCGATGATTTGAACCAGCCTCAGCTAGGAACGGACAAGTCAAAAAGGGTGCTTGATTCCCCGCATTTCGTGATCTCTGTCTACGCCAGATCTGGCTCTCTCTTCTTCTTGTCTCTTCTTCATCAATGCTTCTCATTCCAGCTATTTCCTATTGCCTTGCTATGTCTTCTCTTTGCATCCCTTCCCTTTTTGTTTTTCCGTCGCTAAAGACCCCATCTTCTTCCCTAATTGTGGATTGTTCGATTTCTTCTTCTTTTATGCTTCATCTTGTATCTTCCGACATGCTCTGACGGAGTCTCGTGCGCTTGATACTTGGTCATATCGATCTAGGACTCGGGCCTTGTCAGCCCAAACAGTAGTTGCATCATCTCTCGATCTTGGCAGCAAACGAGGCTCAGGTGCATCTTTTCGCCATGACAGGCACATCCTCATTGTAAACATCAACACATTCCACACATCTCAATGTTCTCTTTGTTTGCTGATTTTCCTGTTTCTTTTCTTTGATTAGTCAATCGGAGCTAATTCTAGCGGTTACATATATCTCTCTACTGGAGCTAATTCTAGCAGTTACATAGATCTCTCCACCTGAGCTAATTCTACTTGTTTTTCTGAATTCTTTAAGGAAAACCTACAAGAAGCTAGCTCATGAGAGCCTCAATCTAGCCAATCCCTAGCATTCTTGTGCCCTTCCTTTACATAGAAGCTTCCACTCCTCTTTCTTAATCATTGATCCAAGGAAGAAGAGAGAATGGATAGTTGAGAGAGGGGTTAGATCACTCATTAAATAGGTGTACAAGAAAGTAAATAAATTGACTTATCTATTTTATGCATCCCAAGAGCTATTATTTACATGCTAGGAAGATTAACAATGGGTTCTACCCCTTTCAAATACTTGTGTTTTATTTTATCTTGAATTATTTTACAGTTCAATTATAAAATCCCATGGTTTCCATATAGATAATAAATTAATATGTAAGTAATTTTAAGATTTTTAAACTTTTTTTGTTAAATCTTAATGCTAATGTTTTCATTTGTGTTTATAAACTCCTACTTTTTTCTGTTGATCTAAATGGTAAAAGAAAGTATGATAAGTGCTAACTTAGACATTTTTATTTCACTTGATATTAACATACTCAATAAATTATATGCAACTCAAAATCATTGTCTTATTTTTATAATAGTATTTTATTTATGCATGTTAAAAGAGTTAAAAGAAATTACATTTAATATTATAATAATATTATCGAATAATTCATATAAAAACTAGTCAACTATTCAAAAGTAAAAATATTTTAATTTTGATTTTGACTTTAACTTTATTATAATATAAAAGTGATTATTTAACTTTTAAATCTTATTCTATCAAAATTTATAGGTAGGAAATCCTTCCCATAAATGACCTATTGGATATTCATATCGTTCATACCGAAGACAATGTTGAAAATTAAATTATGGTAAAGCAAGACATATGAATCCTTAAATTAAACACTAAGAATACAATCATTCTCATATGATTATTAATATACAATTATATAAGGATAACTAGTTAGGTCTAGTTATTTACAAATATATTTATATAATTATTACAAAATATTTATATTGTTTTTATATATATTTTTTCTACTAGTCACGTCAAATGACATTCTAGCTAAATTTAACATGACGATGATATGTACTTTGATGTGATTTTTACCCCCTATTTCACATGTACTTAATGTCAATTTGACTGCTTTAATTTGTGTCAAGGTTGCATCACTTACATGAAATCATAAAAGTATTTATGTTATTAATGCGTTGTTTCACACAAATTTTGATTTTTTTTATTGGTCATATCAAACGACATTCTATTTATTTTGACATGACTATGATGTGTATTTTGATATGATTTTTACCCCTTGTTTCACACATAGTTTAGGGTTTAGGGTCAAGGTTATATCAAGTACATGTAATTATAATCCCATGAAAATTCATGTCGAATAAATGTCACAAGCACACCAATCACAAATTACGATGGAGTAGAATGACGGGGCTATGGACAATGAGGCTAAGAGCATGGAATTGAAAGTGACAAGAGTAGGAACTCTAAAAACTTAGGAAGTTAGAAAAAATTCGAGACCATAAAAATAGAGATTAAAATCATAAGGATAATATAAAAGGAAGTACAAAGACTAGATTGACATGTTAGTGATTGGCATTGAATCCCTTAACAAGAATCAAGAAAGTTATAAGTATTTATAGTGTATTTTTATTAATATATTCACAATACAATCATATAAGATATATAATTCGTGGATATTAAACTTGAAATGTCATGTTTAATCATCTTCATATGACCACATATATCTTTGGAAAGTTCTAAGCTAGAATATTTTTATGAATATACTAATGTATTAGCTCAACTCGTACTATAAATATTTGTAACTTCTTTGATCCTTATCAAAGGATTTAACGCCAATCACTTACATAACAATCTAATATTTTTGTTTCATCCTATCTTGTCTCCTTAATCTTCATCTCTATATTTTAATGCTCTTGTGTCATTCTTAGCTTATTGAGTTCCCAACCTTGTCATCCAAGCTTAATCATAGTCCACAATTTGTGTAAAATTTTACATCAAACTTGTTTAAAAAACACTTCAATTGTGGGGCAAACTCACATCAAATAATTCAACAAACTTGTGTCAAACTTTGCATCAACTACACGTCAAATTTTTAACACAGAGTTTAACACAACCAACAAATTGTTATTATTAAATATTTTGACGTTTTGTAAATATTATATTTAAAATTATTTTTTATATTATAAAACGTACATTAAATACTAAAACATAATTTTTTATGATTTAAAATGTGAAATTCACATTTTAAAAAATTTCTTATTATTAATGAGAAGTTATACATCTTTTGCATCTTCATCTTAGCTAAAGAGCTAAGAACTCAAAAGATTAATTAAAAGTTTAAGCGTTTACTATTTATTTATAGTAGATGGTTTTATGAGGCTATTCATATAAAGATATTTTCACCTCTTGTTTATATATCTCTGCCTATACATATTTATCTGTTTATATATTCATGCATGTATGTACACATGCATATTTCATGCATGTATTCAATGCCTAGAAATTATATCATATTTATGATGATGTGTGTATGTATGTACCAATGTACGCATAGACTTACATATTCACATGTGCATGTGTGCACGTATGTTGCATGAATGTGTAAGCATTATATGCATATTCGTGTATGTATATATGAGCATTGCATGCATGCATGCATGCATGTATGTGTTGCATGTCTATATGTACATATTCACGTGTGTATGTGTATGTTCGATAAATGTACATGTATTTTTTATTTTTTTATTTTTGTCCAAAAGAAATATCCTTCCATCAGTTATCAAAGTAATAGCAATAAAGCTTTAAAAATTATATCAGATATGTATCTTTCAAAAAATCTCAACAAATTTTAGGAAGTGGTTGAGATAAATAAATGTATAAATGATTAGTAGAAATATTGATTTAATTATTGCATAAACTTAGTATAATCTGCCAATTCATCCACAATCAAAGAAACATCGTTTACAGGTTGCGTATCGAACCTTACAATACCTCAAAGGCAAT
Organism: Azolla pinnata; assembly: GCA_037176905.1. NCBI lineage: Eukaryota > Viridiplantae > Streptophyta > Polypodiopsida > Salviniales > Salviniaceae > Azolla > Azolla pinnata. The sequence goes on from JBBBWG010005446.1 coordinate 29,606, forward strand.
ATTGGGAAAGGCATTCTTTCTGGGACAGGTGCAAGACGTAACATAGAAGCATACATAGATACACACTACAAAAGACAAATTGTTGATTAGAGATCAGCATCTTCTTATCATGTTTTTATCGAGAATGAAGAAGCGTGATGTGGTAACAAGGTCAGGTGTTTAAGCTTACTAACAGTTGGGCAATGCGAGTTCCTATAGCTTTAAAAGATTATGATCCCATATTTGAAGATCAAATGGAAAGGACCTTTGTTGTGATACGACAACAAATCTGTTTACAATGGAAATGTTTGCCTTGGACTCATGATCCCAGTTTGGTTTATGGACAATCGATGTGTTGTTCATAAACTCGGACCAACTTGTCACCCTACAACACCATACTCCCCAAGTTGAGGAGAAGGAAGAAAATCGTAGACATTGGATCTGTTGTCGCTCAATTCTCGTACGTATTATATTGCAGCGCATGCTTGCGGCTTTGGACTCTCATTGCATGGATTTACCGATGAACATCTCAACATTGAGTACACGTATCTTGTTGATGGAGTTTGGCTTTGTTGATCGGCTGTCCGATGGAGCGCCGAACGCTCCAAGCCCCAAATTTAGATAGATTGCATCATCGATGCACTCGCTTAGCAACGAGATTGGATTCTCATCGAATGGTGCATGTTTCCGGTTTCCGGCGCCATTTCCAATACTGAGAAGAGAGACTATGTATTGTGGCGTCGTGAAGGATCTCTCTGGCGCTGTCTCTAGCGACTCTGACAGAAGGGTTCCCCACATGCGCCCCCGTGACAGGTCTAAAGGTTTCGGGCGATTACTGAATGGTTGTGATCCCGATGTTCATTTTTTGTATCGATGCGCTCAACAGATGTAAATCGATAGATCCTTTGGTGCTTTGATGTTTTCTTTTTCTATCTTAGAAGAAGCACGTAGAATAATGGAAGGCTCAATTATACTAACTTGACCCTAGAGACATTTATCATAAGGATTAACAGCTTTCAAACGCTTGACAATACGCACAATTCCACACCTAGAAAAGGCTTACAGTAAGCCAAAAAACGATCGTGTGCTCGGATCGCATTCGAAGCTTTGTACCAAGACAGCAACATGTCGTTCTTGCGAGGGCGATTTTCTTTTTCTTTTAAAGTCGGTGCATCAACGTTGGATTTGATCGTCGAGTCAAAAAAAAAAACAAAAATCTTTGGGCAGGGGGCCACGACAAAGATCGGGAAGCGTGTAGCGTGCACATGGGAAGGTCCGCACTAGAATAATATGAGAGGGAGTCATAAAAAATGCAAGCTAGAAATGGCTTGGATCCTCCATTCTTACATGTAATGCGCCGTCGGCGAGCGGTGGATGATATATATAGTAGTCGCAAACTTGGAGGTTTGCCGATTGTGGTGGTAAGGAGAACATGGCGGGCATGTCATGTCGGTCTTGCGTTTCGCGGAGAATCGGATCAGCATTAAAGTCGGGGAGAGGAGGAGTTGACTTCGCGATCCTCAAAACTAGCTGAGCTTGCTAGATCATGGCAAAGGAGCGGCACTTTCGGGAGCGAGACACAGACTGTTTTGGCCCACCAACGATCCAAGCCGTTGCATGCACGTAATGAAGGATTGGGGTGGGAAAATAAAGGGCCTCGACGATCTTTTTTAGTTAGCTCGAAGAAAAGGAACCGATCTTAACTAGCTAGCAGGAACTGCGGCCGATGTCTGGTGCTCGTATCTGTGTTGTGATCAGAGACAACGTCGAGCTCCCAGACTGACATGTCTGTGGGGTTCGAGCTAGGCTTGTCGACCATCGTATTATTGCTCGTATTGCTTGTGATGAGCTTTTACCGGAACGTTTGGCCTTGATGCGCTCAGAGCAAGGGAAGCAGGGGACCCAGATCGATGAATCGATCGTACCGATTCATGTCCTAGCGAGTGATCGATATGAACCAATTCGCGATCGATCCATCGATCCATCCATCCATCCATATCGTTTGTGACCAATGATTCAAAGTGTGGATTAGAAACAGAGGGATCCGTGTCGCTATCTGAGTCCTCCTCCGATCGATCGATCGATGGCTTGCAAGCTCGACGTTGTAAAAAAAAAATAAAGAGAAAGGGGCACCAAGATCTAAGGGAGTGGCTTTCTTCGACGCGTCAACGATTTTACATGTTCGACAGCTCCGGCTCGCCCCCAATCAACGCCGCCAGTTTAGTATAATCCGATGGCATGATCTCCATCTCAGACATGGATTCGCGACAATATACACATACGCACGCATGCATGCATGCAATGCATGCATCATGTGTGTGTTTATATGTATGCATGTGGTGGGTGCAAGATAACTGCATGTGTGCTTGTGTGCATCATCCATCTATAAGTAAGGGGGGGTTCCTGAGCTGTTGGCATTATTCATAAATTGGTCACTAAGCTCCATTTGCAGCCCTCGATCGATTCGGGGTAACCTGCACCACCGTAGAGATCGGGCACCGATTATTAATCGGAAGATGGCCGATCGTACTATTGTGCAGGTTACCTGTGCTTCATCTCTGATCCTGATCAGCATTATGTTGCTGATGATGAATGTGGCCTCGTCGATCGCTCGTGCCCAGCCCTTCAACAGGTATGAATTCTCCGATCTTCTCGATGAATATCGTTACAATCAAGCACTTGATGATGATGATGATGATGATGATGATGATGATGATGATGATGATGATCCCCCCCCATGCTTCAATAATCGTGGTACTGCGATTCATTCGATTGTTGCCGAGAGCGCAGCCAGAGAGAGGTCAGAGAGGATCGATCAATTTTGTGCAGCATTCTGCTGTAAAATGAATCATCATTTCATGATCATGAGCTTAAATTAATCATCGTTCATATTAGAGAGCTTAATTAATGTATGCCGGGAGGATAATCGAGGTTGATTAGAGGAAAATTGATAACAATGTTGTTTTGTATCATAGAACTGAAACGTAATGTACCCGATTGGCAAATGTTTTTATTTAATACTAAAGAGTGGATCTAAAATATGTATAAAAAGAAAGTATGATCCAATCGATAAACGCTTGCAGCTAATTGATGAAATGCATGCATGCATGCATGTGTAGTGTACGTGGGTCGTAATGGATGGGTTGATGCATGGATCTATCGATTTGGGCAGATGATTGGACATTGTATGAATGGATGTATCAATGGGTGTATGAATGTATCCTTTGTCGACGTATGAATGAGTGTATCTAAATGTATTGATGTGGATGTATGTTAGGGTGCACGAATGCATCTATATGAATGTTCATATCTATCTATGTGTCAGAGTGGATGGCAAATGTATCTATGTAGACGTATGAATGAACGTATCGATGGGTGTATAAATGTATGTACATTTTATGCGAATGAATGAATGTATGTGGATGGATGGGGTGGATGCATGAATGTGTCGATGTGGGATGTATGTATCTGCGCAAACGTATGTATCTATGTGAGTGGATGGGTGGATGCATGAATGGATGCATCGGTGTGAAGGTAGGAATGTATCTATGTGGGTGGATGGGTGAAGAAGGTATGAATGTATCTTTGTGGATGTATGAAAACATCGATATTGTGGATGCACAGATCTATGTGAACGAATATATCGATGTGGGTAGATGGGTGGATGTATGAAATATGTAGCGATAGCTGCGCCACTCGCATGCATGCATGCATACTTGCATAGGCTGTGAAATGCTGCTAGGCCATCCACAATCATGCATGCATGTATCATGCATTTACTTTTTTTTTTCTTCCCAGAATTTATCCTGTTGTTAGTTATAAAGACAATGCCAAATGGCTACGATAACCCAAATGGGGAATTCAATATACATTGCATGTAACTACTATTACTACTACTACACATGTGAAAAAAGTCACCTAGGAGGAGTAAAATTCCAAGTAAATGCGTCATGCATTTACTTTTTTTTTTCTCTCCCAAAATTTTGATCATGTCATTAGTTATATAAACAATGTCAAATGACTACAATAACCCAAATGGGAAATTCATATATATACTGCATGTAACTACTAATAGGGATAGAGGTGAAAAAAGCCACCCAGGAGGAGTAAAATTCCACATAACAAAGTAAATGTGTCATGCATTTACTTTTTTTTTTCTCTCCCAAAATTTTGATCATGTCATTAGTTATATAAACAATGTCAAATGACTA
>JBBBWG010005446.1:33895-99160 GCA_037176905.1 Azolla pinnata
CAATAAACCAAATGGGAAATTCATATATATACTGCATGTAACTACTAATAGGGATAGAGGTGAAAAAAGCCACCCAAGAGGAGGAGTAAAATTCCACATAACAAAGTAAATGTGTCATGCATTTACTTTTTTTTTTTCTCTCCCAAAATTTTGACCATGTCATTAGTTATAAACAATGTCAAATGGCTACAATAACCCAAATGGAAAATTCATATACATACTACTTGCATGTAACTACTACTAGCTAGGGATAGAGGTGGAGAAAGCCACCCAGAGGAGGAGTAAAATTCCACATAACAATATTATTACGGAATGAGAACGGTACCGCCGTTTATAAAACATGTACGGCGTACTTCCACGAGGCAATATTATCGAGGACGACGAAACAAATGGGGAATGGTACGGCTGCTTATAAGAGAGCATATTACACGTGCTGAATGGCCGGAAATGTTATCGCATCGCGCATTTACGATCAGCGCTAACTCCCAGTGGACATGGTTGGCGGGCAGCAGCTCGGCGGCGGATCTGGAGCACGAGGGCGAGGGCGCGATCGGGCGCGACGTGGCGCGGATGCTGGCGGAGCTGACGGCGGCCGGATCGTCGTCGTCGTCGTCGGGTCTGAACGCGATCGACGCGTGCTGGCGATCGGACCGCGGCTGGGCGTCGAACCGGAAGAGGCTCGCGGACTGCGCGATCGGCTTCGGCGGCGGAACCACGGGCGGGAAGGCCGGGAATTACTACGCGGTGACCGACGCGGGCGACGACGCGACGGACCCGGCGCCGGGGACCCTGCGCTACGGCGCGATCCAGGAGGCGCCGCTGTGGATCTACTTCGCGCGCTCGATGACGATCGTGCTCGCGAACGAGCTCATCATCACGAGCGACAAGACGATCGACGGCCGCGGCGCGCGCGTCGAGATCGCCTACGGCCCGTGCCTCACGATCCAGGGCGTGTCCAACGTGATCGTCCACGGGCTCAGCATCCACCACTGCAAGCCCGGGAAGCCCGGCCGCGTGCGCAGCTCCGTTTCGCACGTCGGCTTCCGCCGCGGCTCCGACGGCGACGCCGTCAGCGTCCTCGCGTCCCGCAACGTTTGGATCGACCACAACGCGTTCGCGGCGTGCGACGACGGGCTCGTCGACGTCATCCGCGCGTCCACCGCCGTCACCATCTCCAACAACTACTTCGCGTACCACGACAAGGTCATGCTCCTCGGCGCGAGCGACGCGTTCGCGGCCGACAAGAACATGAGGGTGTCGATCGTGTTCAACCACTTCGGGCCGGGCCTCGTGAAGCGCATGCCCAGGCAGGGTTGTTTGTTACTACTGTCTGTTGCTTGGTTGCTCTCTGACTTGTCTGTCTCCTAGGGTCAAGCATCGCCGGAATTCAATCTCCGGAGAAGCTGACCTTGTTAAATCGTCCCCGACTCCTTGCGTTCTTTTTTTTTTTTTTACAGGTGCCGCTTCGGCGTCGTCCACATCGCCCACAACAACTACGACGGATGGAAGGAGTACGCGATCGGCGGCAGCCTCCACCCGACCATCATCAGCGTCGGGAACCGCTTCAACGCGCCGTCCACCAGGAACAAGGAGGTCAGGACCCGGCATCTTGTAATCTCTTTCTTTGGTTAATGAAAGCTATCTGTGTGTTTGCGTTCGCATTATTTCTTAAACATATATGTACGATGTAGAGATCCGTGATTTACGAGTGTAACCATACCCTAGAGCCTATCTATACCGTAATGTTGTCCCTCAGTGTACTATTGCCCCCCAAAAATAGCTGACCATAGTTGACCCTATTATATCAAGACTGCAGTATAGAGGCCAATGAATGGTTATGCTCGCGATAAGATCGGTGTTGTACCTCGATGAACTATGGCCCCCCCCCCCTGAAAATAGCTGACCATAGCTGACCCTATTCTATGAACACTACGGTACAGAGGCCAATGAATGGTTATGCTCGTGACAAGATCGGGATCGGACCAAGAGTGACTTACTAACCGATTGTCGTCCCCTTTTTTTTTGTCTGCCTGATTGAATTTCCACAGGTGACCAAAAGAGAGCGCACGAAGCGGTGGAAGTCGTGGGTCTGGAAGTCGGTGGACGACACGTTCCTCAACGGCGCGTTCTTCCGCCAATCCGGCCCCAACGTCGACGTGAGGACATACGGGCTCGGTGCCGCGAGCCAGTTCGCACCATACATGACTTCGTCCGCGGGGCCGCTCACTTGCCCGGCAAAGTCCGCGTGCTACTAGACTTTGCGCTCTGTCCGCATTGGCCCCGGCTCTCTGCACCCTCCCTCTTGTATTCGTAGAGGCGGTTGGAAGTGGTGCACTATATCTGTATAGTGTGGTTTCTTTGGCCATGGTATTGTACCTCTAATCGGACTCTGGCTCCTGTTGTTTGTGTATAACCAACCTTCTCTGCAGCGAATAAAGCGGAACAAAAAAAAAAAAAAACCAAGCCCATTGCTTGCTTTGATAGATTGCTCGCAGCTCGATTTGGCCTCGTCACGTTGAATTCCCGATGCCTTGCTAAACTCAAAGACAAACCACTCGACAACTTGACTTTTGCGTGTGATGGCCTCTGTTGGGATTTGGATTTCGACAACTAGATCTCTTCATCGAGATTTGATCATGCGATTCTGGCACTTTTAAGAGAATCTAGAGAGCTCAAACCTATATATACCCCCCGAGATTGAATCCCCAAAGTTCTTATATTCGTCCAGCATGAATGATCCATTTTGTGGCACGATAGTTCCTTTGTACATGGCGCAACATCCCCTCGGAAAACCTGTACCTTTTGTTATTTTCTCGACAAAAGCATGATCTATCCGGGAAGAAAAAAAAGGCGAATAGACCCATGCAACACTCGACGTAGTGGGCTATAAGTTTCAATACGATCGAGCCCGAATGCCGGATTGTCACGTTTACTATTCACTATCGGGGGGATCTTTTAGAGTTTATAAGGTAATTACAGGAGATCCACAACAGGCATACATACATCGTCGCATCGGTTTCTTTCGCTGGTCTGCTTAGATTCGTTTTTCTTCAGGCTTGTCGCGTTTACGTTTCGGATTATTACCCCGGATGTTTTTTGACTCATAACTAAGAGAAGCTTCCTGACTTGGAATATATCTGCTTTCTCTTGAGTAGGGGTATTTCTGTGAAAGGGTTTTGGGTAGGGGTATCCAGGGAATTAATTAATAAGGGGCATTTCCAGAATTAAAAAAATTAAGTCAATCCATTTGATGTTCTAGAACCTTCTTCTTCTTCTTCTTCTTCTTCTTCTTCTTTCTTTCTTTCTTCTTCTTCTCTGTGTTGTGTTCTCTGCGACTCTCTGTGAATTCGGCGATGGCGGACGGCGGCGTTCCCGGTGGACCTGACTGGCAGGGGCTCCTCAAGTGGAGCCTTTCCCACAGCGATGGCACGTCTCCTCCTCGGCGTCTCAGGTTCTTCCTATCCTTTGCTTCTTCTTCTTCTTCTTTCGTCTTCACGTAGCACACGTGCACAAGCAAAGAACGAGTGCGCGGGGAATGAGGTTGAGCCCGAGAGAAAGGTCTGGCGCTCTTGCGAGATTCCCAGAGTTTCGTATTCGCTCACTCCCTCTCTCTCGCGCGCAGTGAGGACGACAGGAAATGGTTCATGGAAGCGATGGACGCGCAGACTGTAGACGTCATCCGGCGTATGAAGGAAATATCGACAGTGATGAACTTGCCACACGATTTGCTTCTGTCTCAAGGAGTTACGGTCGAAGATCTAGAAGGTTGGGACTCTCTGTTTCCTTTGATCAGGCGCTCTAATAGCGAGGAATTGTGTATCTTTAGCGTGAGTTTGCGTTTCCTTGTAGTGTTGTCAATTTGCATTAGCTCAATTATCGTAGAAAGCAAAAGTTAGGTTTTTTATTGTGTGGAGTTTCAATCTCTACAGACCATATCTATGTTGAACCATGATAGACTGTGGAGGTGGATGTGCTGGGTGTTGGGATGAATATGACGATGTATGTCTACAGCTATGAGAAATTTGCGTTGGATGAGATCACAAATACATTGAGTATTAATCTGTAGCTTGTGTTTTCACATAGTTGAATTGATGGATGTAGCTGCGACCAGTATAGGGAAGATAGCACTATTCTTATCCCATTGCACATGTGTTATATAGCCCAGTGATTGCAGTTTCAGTCATTGTAAAGGAAACTTAGGTACCTGCCTACATTATTCTTGAGGAGCTGACATCGATGAGTTCAGTTCATTCAAAATTTAATTTGCTTTGTGTTGTGCTGTGCATGCATATCTAACATTCACTGTAGCTGGCATATACCCTGGAGTCTAGTTTTGTAGCTGGCATTGATTCTGATAAGTACCATGCTTTGCTCACGTTATTGGGTTCAGCTTATTTGGAATAGAATATATGGTGTTGTAGCTCATTGGCCGCTTACTGCTTGCTTGAATTGTAACACAATCTGTGTGCCAGTTACCAGTGTCCTGTTCATACGAGTGTTAATAAAGTAAAAAAGTGCCTGTAAGATCACTAGTGACTTACGATGGGAGGTTGTACGGTAAGCCATAGCACTGATCTTACTGTTTTCCGATTTATCAGTTGTTGTAATAATGATTAATGTGTCTCTACTGTAGCTACATTGTGTATTATGCAATTTAAGGATGTCGCTAAGCGCCCTTCTCCTTATGTGATTTTTTAGGAATGCTGGAGGAGCTCCAGATGCATGTGGAGTCTATTGACATGGCAAATGGTAATTAATCTGTATATTTTGAAAAAACTTGTTGTGATTCTCTCTCGAATGTCAGATTTCAGTGATGTCCTTTGAAGCTGTGAACCGTCTCATGGCTATTTCCTTTGTTCAGATTTGCATGCGATTGGAGGTTTGACCCCTCTTTTGAATTATCTGAAGAACCCTAATGCATCCATCAGAGCCAGAGCATCCGAGGTTGTGAGCACCATGGTTCAGAATAACCCAAAATGTCAGGAAACTGTCCTGGAGGCTAAGGGTTTGGAGTTCTTACTCCTCAATTTCATGTCGGATCCGGACTCGACAGTACGAGCCAAGTCATTAGGGGCCATATCATGTAAGAATCTATCAACAAATTAGGAAAGTTGACAACTTGTCTCCACTTGTTGTAGGTCTGAAGACGCATATGTTTTATAGTGATGATTGAATGTCAATACACTTTCGTTTATTTCTTATTTGGAAATATATTAATTCAAGTTACCTCTGCAGCCTTGATTCGGAATAACAAGCCTGGAGTTTCTGCATTCCGCCTAGGTAATGGCTATGTGGGACTCAAGGACGCATTAGCTTCTGATAACCTGAAGTTCCAGAGGTAACAGGTCTATTTATGTGGATCCTTTTCCATTGTATCGTAAGTAATAATTGTGAATTAATGAATAATACAGCGGCGTCAATGTGAGTAGATGTTAGATAATTGTAAAATAATAATTTCCCTTTATAATTTAGTGCAATGAACTAAAATTTAGTGTCACAAGAAAATCTTTGAACTAAAATTTAGTGTCACAAGAAAATCTTCAGCACTTGAAGTTTTCGTTGAAGCAGAATTTATCTAGTTAATTGGTTTGTGATGCTTGAATTCAGAAACTGTTATATAAGGTAGGTTTATAAATCTATGTAATCAGGTTGGGTGGTAGAGGTTCCTCTTTCCAGGATTTCCAAAGCATATAAACCGAAGTAAAAATGTGGGGCTTGCTTTGCAATTATATGCGTAGATTGGGAATTGTTAGAATCATGTTGACGATCAAGAAAATATGAGTTCATCAGGATTGACTAGGCAAAAAACACGGCATTTTTTAATCCCCTTATTTCTCTATTATATTCCAAATTTACTAGCAGTGTGTTGATGCATTTGGGATTATATGCACAGCTTATCTTTAAATTGTGGGCACAGAAAAGGTTTGCTAGAAATGCACTGCCGTTTACATGAGACGTGAAGTGACAATAGCATTCATGGTGGATCATGGATTTATGAAACAACGATTGACTCTTGTAATAAGTGCTGATGATGCTGACTTAATTCGTATTCTTATCCTTAAATTGTGTGCGCAGGAAAGGTTTGCAAGTATTGCACTACCTTTTACATGAGAACCCGAGTGACAGTAGTGTTGCGGTAGAGCTCGGGTTTGTCAAACCACTAGTGAGTCTTGCATGTGCTGATGATGCTGACATCCGGCAAGCTGCATTACGCAGTCTCATGGAGATGGCAAGGAGCAAGAGATTGACCGATACTTCAGAGGAGATCGAGAGCATGAATAACTTACGGAGAGCTCTGGAATCTAGGGTGGAGCAGATTCGAGGGATGGTAGATCAGGAAGAACTCGGGGCAGTTAAGGAGGAGCGAGCATTGATTGACTCATTGTGGGAGATTTGTTTTCATGAGCCGTCGCAATTGCGTGAGAGCGGTCTTCTTGCTTTACCGGGCGATGATGAACCGCCTCCAGATGTTGCTAGTCAATTGTTTGAGCCTGCTTTGAGAGCTTGGTCAGCACCAAGGCCCCCAGTAGGCTCACAAAATGAGGACATAACAGCAACAAAGCCTCCTTTGCTTCTAGGAGGTTAGAACCTCGTGATCTGAACTTTTCAAATTCGATGTAATAGTTAAATGCATAATCACACAGTTCGTTTTGTTTTGTGAGAGGCGTAAGCAATATTGCGAACCCTTTTTCAAAAGTGTTCGCGTGTACATATTCTCTTCTTCATCTTCTTCCTTGGTGGTAAGATTCATGAATCTTGCGTTAAGGTTTTTTTTAGTAAAGCTGCAGAAGAACGCTAGCTAAACTGTTCAGAGAATATCAAAATCTGAAATAAGACAAGCGCTGAAGAGAATGGGAAGTCAAGTCATGTGGATGCTACATGTCGGCTTGCAAAGAGAATGAACAATGATAATTTATGGATGGATTCTGACTGCGTAGTGAAAATTTGGACCCACAAAGAAGTTTGTTTTCTTGTAATATCTTTTGATATCTTCTTACATGATTATTGTTAATGATTATCTTCTTACATGATTATTGTTAAGTTTGCAATTAGGTTACAGATATCTGTCAAAGGCCGGAAGGGGTCCCCCCTCTCAAATACCTAGGCCTACTGCAAATACTCTAATGCTTGGAGTGATAGATTCATAATTGTTCGCGAGATTGCTTGAGGGTAAATATTTATGATTTGAAAAATGCATTATGTTTGTTGAGGGTAATGTGTATGAAGAATAGTGTTTTATATATGAAGTGTATAATATTAGGGTTGGAAGTTGCTTGATGAGAAAGTGGCCACCGATTGTGTCAAATTCGCATACCTAAACGATGATTAGCAAGTGTTAGACTATATGAGACGACAAGTGGTAAGCGGGTTCAATAATGAGTTATCTTTTGGGAATCATTTTTATATTGCATCAAAATCCCTCAATCAATCACCTCTTGTTTACACCCCCCCTCCTATGAATTCCAAGTTTGAATAGTTCTGCCCACTTCATACTCTCCATTGAAAAGACTTCCACTAAAAACATTTGCTGGAAGCAACCTTAAGTAATTGGAAAGAACAGTGGTCGGGGAGTGATGCATTAGTCTACAGCACGAGCAGAAGAACAGTGGCAAGTTCCATGAATCGTGCAGAGTGGGTAATGGAATCGGTGTTGCATGACCGATGGCCGATGATTCTGATAATCAAGTATGGAACAATTAGCTTTCATAGATTGTGGAAAGGTTGGTCTCAGAACGGTGGATCGAGCAGGATCGAGCAGATGACTGAGGTATTTTTCTCGTTTTTGTTTGCTTTCGTGGTGTTATGCCATTGTGGTAAGAAACATTGGAAATCGATGCGGATTTGGGATGCATAGAGTTTGTGGAGGGCCATTGTTTTGTAGTGATGTGTTAGGTAGATATGCCCCCTTTCTGTGTGTCGAATAATCCACGTGCAATCCCTATTACAATGACTAAGTATGAATATGATTGGATTCGCTTCATGAGGGTCCTTCTGATCATCCTCGCCTCGTCAAGAATTTGTCACATTAGGTGTTTGTCATCTATCTATTTGTCCATGCTGCCATCTCATATTAGTGTTTTTTTATTTATTTAAAAGAAACAAGCGTCGTGGATTTGCAGGTAAAGATAATGCATATATGTCGAAGGGCGACTTTGTGAATCGGATTCCACGTGTAAGTCGGGCAAATGTGGCCTTTGGATCTTCACCTACTCTTCAAAACATTTGATTAATGAGAGGGAAGGGGGTTTAGCTCATTTCGCTTTACTCGATTTGACGCTCTTTCTTCTTCAGAATCTGTGGTTTGCATACAATAGGGGTGCATTCAGAGAGTTCAAATGAATTGTCAGCTGAAGAGAACAATGCCGAATGCCGCTGCAACGTCGAGGCCGATTTTGGTCAAGTTATGGAGCTCCAAAACATGCTGCTGGCCGAAAGAGCCGACACACGACCCTTTTGTGAAAGTTGTAATTGTGTGGCAACTTCTTAAAAATGGCTGCTTTGTGCAACAAGCTTTCAGATTTAGAAGAGTGCAAAAAATTCACTTAGAAGATGCCGATTTGAACTACGGATGGATTTTGGTAAGAATCATTTTAACTAGTGTGACAAGAAGCCGAGTTTATCCCCACTTGTACTACACCCCAGGGGGAAAACTCCATCTATATTAATTACAAAGGTGGCAATCGACTCGATCGATCGATCGATCAGCTGGTCAGATGTTGAGGTATAGCTCGACCCCGTGTATCATATATTGCGGGGGGGGGGGGGGATTTATGTTTGGGAATTCATTGAACCTTCAAATCTCCAATGAACCTTCAAATCTCATTGGGCATCAGGGATCGATGTCCCGAAGACGGCTTCTTGATCGAGTATTTCCATGAAGTAGGAGTTGAGCTCGTCGTCGGAGCAGAAGCTGCGAGGAGAGGTTGATGTAGCCGCGGGGTTAATAACGTCGTGGATCGGAGGGATCATGTTGACAGACCCAGGGTTCATTGAGCAAGCATCGGCGATGGTACCGATAGGCGTGAGATCGGCGGGGCTAGAAGCTGTGCCAAAGATGGCTAGGTTGCAAGCAGCGGCGGTAGAAGCACCAATATCGAAGGAAGACATATTGGGTGGATTAGAAGCCATATTGGGCAGATAATTAGCACTATTGGTGCCCACAATATTGGGGTGCATGCTGGCTAGCTGGTGATCAGTGCTAGAAGTTATACCATTGGGGGCATTGCATACTGGGCGGCTTCCGGCAGCTGGACGATGATCGTCGACGCGATCAACGTCGCGGTACTGATACCGATACGATCGATCGTGGATGCGAATGCCGCGATCACGGCATGATCGAATCTCGCGGCTGTGCTGCAGCTGGAGTAAGCGCATCGCATCTGGATTGTGATCGACGATCCGCGCCCGGCGAAGATCGTCGATGCTGCCCCCGAGGAGGAGGAGGCGGCGGCGGCGGCGGCTGGCGGAGCGATCGATCTCGCATCGACCGCCGGCGAATCGCGGGCGAGAATCGCGGAGCGGAATATCGGCGATGTAACGATGATCGTCCCCCGCGATGCTATCGTGGGCAATATGGCCATGGAAGCTAGGATTCAGATGATGATCATGATCATGATCATGATCATGAGGAGGAGGAGGAGGAGGAGGAGGAGGAGGAGGGTGGGCATTTGCAGAGGATGGTAATGGTGATGCTGGTGGTGATGAAGAGGAACAAGAAGATGGTGATGCTGATGCTGATGCTGCTGATGAAGATGAAGAAGAAGAAGAAGAATCTGATGGTGGGCTATGGTTTAATCCTGTGAATTTCTGCACAAGCAGGTGGAAATTGGAAGGCTCTGCATGAATGAAGATGGGAGCTTGAACCTGCACAACCCTAGTTATGACCACATGACCTGTTAGCCTCTTCCTCTTCATCATCACCATCTCCTTCCTTCCCTTCCCTTCCCTTCCCTTCCCTTCCCTTCCCTTTCCTTCCTTCAAATCTTTGCTTCTCTTAAAACTTCTCTACAGCCAAATTCTCAGATTTATGCAAGTTCTCATTCAATCCAGCTAACTATTGTGTGTGTGTGTATATCTTCTTCTCCATCTTCTTTTTAATGCCTTGCATTCTCTTTTTTGTCATGCTCCATTTGACAAATTTCCACAGACTTTCCTATTCCTGTGGATTGATTAAGTTATTTGTTTGCATTCTTATTTTAGTTCTTATTTAGAAAAGTTCTTGTCATTAGCCGATGATTCCTATGTTTCTGATTGATTAATCCATTTGTTTGTTTATTTTTATACTGATTTAAGAAAAACAATTCCTTCGTTGCTTATAATTCCTATTTCTTATTGATTAGGTTATTTGGTTGCATTGTTGTTTTATTTAGTTTTACATTTGTTTATTGTTTATGTAAAAAAAAACGATTCTTTCCTCGCTTATAATTTATAATCCCTAATTCTATTAATTAATCTATCTGCTACTAAACTTACTTCTTCATAGCTAATTAATGATTGAAAACGAAGATCATGTCATTAGTGATAAAAAAAAATGCCAATGGCTCCATTCTTGTTTTAACATTGTTTACAATTGTTTTCAATCTTGTTTCTTATCATTTACTGGGTTTTGGATCAGCAAATATTTGTTATTTATTTCTTTATGTATATGCATAGCATGCATACAAAATATACATATATATATGTGCATATATAAATTCTTTATTTTATTTGATTTATATTTTATTTTGCTGATTTTCTTGTGTTTATGCAAAACATCTAATTACAACTAGGGAAATTTTCCAAAAAATTGAACAAATTATGTAGCTTGATTCCAAAGTTACAAACTCTCTGGAGTAAAACATTTTCCGGAAATGATGGCCGTCAACATCGGACATGAGCTAGCAGCAGGTCGGAGATGGCGATTTCAGAGGGGGACGCCGAAACCCATCGAGAAATCTCTCGATCGATCGAAAGCCACTCACAGGACGAACAACGATCGCGATTCATTGATCGATGCAGAACTCGCTATTGGCAGCAGGTGGGTGAGGCTCCTCGACCGCATACGCAGCTCACTATAACGTTGAGTGTCATATAGTATTGGATCTGTCTGTGAACAGTAGCAGTACATGGTTTCGGATCACTTCGATGCAGATTGCGAGGCTGCATTTGAACTATTCGGAAAGAAGAAGAAGAAGAAGAAGAAAGCTGCTTCTACGTTTCAGCATCTGCGGGGAATATGCACACACGAGGATACAGGCATTCGATGGCCAGATGCCGAAATGGCCAGTTCCGTGGCCATGTCGGAAAACCCAAATTTGGCCATAATCAAACAGGTGAAAGGCAATACCTAACCAACCGTATCAGAAAGCCTAAACCTCGTTAACCCTAAAACCCTAAATTAAACCCTACACCCTAAAACCCTAAATTAAACCCTAAACCCCCAAAACAAATCTCCCTAAACCCTAAAACTGTAAACCCTAGAAACCCTAAATGAAACCCTAAACCCCAAAAACAAATCTCCCTAAACCCTAAAAACCCTAAATTAAACCCTAGACCCCAAAAACAAATCTCCCTAAACTCTGAAACCTTAAACCCTAAAAAACCTAAATTAAACCCTAAATTGAACCCTAAATTAAACCCTAAATTAAACCCCAAAAACAAATCTCCCTAAACCCTGAAACCCTAAACCCTTAAATCCCTAAATTGAACCCTAAATTAAACCCTAAACCCCAAAAACAGATCTTCCTAAACCCTGAAGCCCTAAACCCTAAATTGAACCCTAAATTAAACCCTAAACCCCAAAAAACAGATCTCCCTAAACCTTGAAACCCTAAACCCTTAAATCCCTAAATTGAACCCTAAATTAAACCCTAAACCCCAAAAACAGATCTCCCTAAACCCTGAAACCCTAAACCCTAAACCCTAAATTGAACCCTAAATTAAACCATAAACCCCAAAAAACAGATCTCCCTAAACCCTGAAACCCTAAACCCTTAAAACCCTAAATTGAACCCTAAATTAAACCCTAAACCCCAAAAACAGATCTCCCTAAACCCTTAAAACCCTAAATTGAACCCTAAATTAAACCCTAAACCCCAAACAAATCTCCCTAAACCCTGAAACCCTAAACCCTTAAAACCCTACATTGAACCCTAAATTAAACCCTAAACCCCAAAACAAATCTCCCTAAACCCTAAAACCCTAAACCCTTAAAACCCTTCATTGAACCCTAAATTAAACCCTAAACCCCCAAAACAAATCTCCCTAAGCCCTAAAAACCCTAAATTAAACCCTAAACCCTAAATTAAACCCTAAATTAAATCCTAAACCCCAAAAACAGATCTCCCGAAACCCTAAAAACCCTGAATTAAATCCTAAACCCTAAAACCAGATCTCCCTAAACCCTAAACAAACCCTAAATTAAACCCGAAACCCCCAAAACAGATCTCCCGAGAACAATGTACAGAGAACAGGCCTTTGGATGATATGTTTACACATATTACCAAAATGCCCTCTTCTTCCTTCCTTCCTTTCTTCTTCTTCTTCTTCTTCTTCTTCTTCTTTCTTTCTTCTTCTTCTTCTTCTTCTTCTTCTTCTTGCGCTTCTGCAGCGTCCATGGTAACCTCTGCAGCGTTTCCTCTCTCCGCTCCGGCCTTCCCTTCTTCTTCTTCTTCGTCTTCTTCTTCTTCTCCTTCTTCGATCTCCGCACGTTACCCTCCTGCCGAGAAGAAGACGAATCCGAGCTCCCCCAGCAGCTCCGCCGCCATGAGCTTCGCCTCCCTCTCTTCTTCTTCGTCTTCATCTTCGTCTTCTTCTTCCTCGCCACCGCCGTCACCTTCGTCTTTCAACCACCTCCCTCTCGTTTCACCGTCTTCTCCAACTCTTCTACGGGATCATTGCCTCGGCTCTCTCGGCCCCGTTTCTCCGTCTTCCATGCCTTCTTGGATGCTCGTATTCTCCGGTACGTTCTCTCTCTCTCTCTCTCTCTCCCCCTCCTTCCCATCTCTCTGCTTTCTCTTATTGTATTGATCTTGGTTTGCAAATGCCGATCATTCTATCTGCATTGACGAAAAAATGCTGTTTCAGCTTTGGAAGTCAATCTTTGAGAATGCACATATGTGGGTTATTTTTCTTGTAAGATCTAGCAATCACGGCACGGAAATGTAGTTTGGAGCATATGTCTTGAAAGTTGGGCATTTTACTACAATGTGCCTAACTTGGCGAAATCTCGGTGGGAGTTTCAGACTTTCTAAATGGAAAGTCTTTCTGAAGAAAATGAATTCTAATAGAAATATTTTCTTTTTTGGTTTCATCTTATTGCTTTCGTACTTACTTTCCCATTATATCATGCTTGAGGTGTACTTTGGTCATTCTAATATCAAATATTAAGCTTCTCAGTTTTCAGTATATAAATCTCTCGGAATTGATTGTAATTTTAATGGGAAACCCATAAACACTGGTCATTCTTTTCATCTCGGTTAAAGCAATAAGATTCCGTACAAATTTGTTGAAGACCGTTCTGTTTTATTTTCTTTATTCTTTTTTATGCTCAAAAAATGTAGTTTGGAGGGTCCAGAACACTGTCAAGGAAACAGGAATTCACCACAGTCCAAAGTATGGGTTGAAGTTATGAACTTTCTAGTTAGAAATTTATTTTCCAATAGAATCATATAGAAATTCAGCTGGCTCATGCAAATTCCAGTATTTGCAAATGAGGTGGCTCATCAAGTAACATGCTAAGCTTTTAGTTTTCTTTAGTGTTCTCCCATCCCGTAGGATGTGGCATCCACTAAAATGCCTTGCAAGATGAAATGTTTTGGTAATGCTTATGGCAGGAACATTAGAATTATGTATTGGTTCTTACGTGTATGTGCTACCTTCTATTCATTTCCTTCCATTTCAGACGTGGAAAGGTAATTCGCAGGATCCAAAGTTGCAGCAAGACTTGCTAGATTCTTATACTTTGCATCCGGATACATAATTACCATGTGTCTCTATGTATGGATTAAAAAGGCATAAGTAAAAAAAGGATTTTTGAATAGCAAGTCATTAGAGTAAATGCTTATTTATGATTTTGTATGGTTATCATAAGTTTTTCTGTGACACTCTCTTGAGATTTGGGTCTACTTTACTCCATATGAAAAGTCATCTCTCTTTTGGAGGCTTCTATTTGCTTCATGCTACATGTTTCTCTTGTAGCAATGATAGTAAAGTAAAGAATGATAGAGGGGGTTCCTCGCTTAGGAATTTATGTGCCTGAATGTTGTATTATACATAATTACTTATGTTCCGATAAGCATTCTGACATTGTTATTTGTTCACAGGTGGAACTGCCTTCAATGGTGTTGTGGAAGACCTTAAAAAGTTCACGACTCATGTCACTCATGTTCTTCCAGTCTCAGATGATGGTGGAAGCACTGCAGAAATTGTGCGTGTGCTAGGTGAGGTGTATTTCTTGATCATCTTACTTAGAGAAAATACATAACCAAACATCAAACTTGAATCCTACCCCTCAAAATATAAGAAGCACAATTGGTGTGTCTTACTTCTATTTTGAAAATTTCCACCTGTATCTATCAATGATCAGGTGGGCCAGCCGTTGGAGACATCAGATCTAGATGCTTACGGCTTTCTGACGAGAGTTCATTTGAAGCACTGGCTGTCAGACGGCTTCTTGGGCATCGTTTACCTTTTGATGCAACGGAAGCAAAATTTGAGTGGTACGGCTGTAATAAGACTTTCATGATTATTGCATATGATAATGATGTCAACTTATAAACCTTTAATTGAATATGGTTGACTTCTCTTGATATTTAAGGTTGTTTAAACTTTGTGTCTCTATTATATAACTAAAATTGTACGCTTGCTTTTATTTATGTTTTGTTGCTCTACCAATTTCGAGGTTGAAAGGGAGTAGTGTTAGTGTCTGGTGTTCACATGCATTAAATTGAACATAATGATGAAGGCTAAGAAAAATCAAGACACAAAATATAGATTGATCAGTAACATTGATACTTGAAGTGCAAGACATATATTTGAAAAAAGTTGCAAGGCCCATGTTGCATGGTGACAATAGAAGAAACTAGGAGCTTGATGATGGTGATGCAATGATTATGGGTTCCTTACATGCTGGATAAGGATGCTGGCTCTCATTCTTTGAACTTAATTAAGATTGAAAGAGGAGAAAAATGGAAATGCTGCATGCACAGAGAGGATAGCAGCAAAGGATGATCCAGGAATGTAAGTTGTGACCTGAAACAGAAGATGAAATCTAAGTGCAGGTATAGCTGACATAACTTTGAGGGAATGCATATAAATCAGATGAAAAAAATATCTGGAGTAAAATATTAATATGAATCTCTGCATTTGTAAATAATTAGATTCTGGTGGTTGTTTGGAATCTGTTTTTGAATATTTACCTTTATATGGTGCAGGTATACAATTGTTGAAGGTGAGAACAGCTTATGGAATGGGGTGTCTGGGCCATATCGCGAGACAATCCGAGCTTTTCTGGTGTATTTTCAAAACCAAGTATGGGTCTTTGTTGTTCCCTAGGTTCTATTCTGTTTTCTAACTAAAACTTTAATAAATCTTTTCACCAAAATGCAAAGAACTACTAAAGTTTAATATTACTACTCATGAAAGATATGACATGGAATCCCCAATTTTAGCTTTTGGGACACTGATGAGCATGGACTACCGAGTAAACATTTCTTGATTCCAATCTCTTCAAGAATGCTATATATGGAAGATGTCCTTGAATTTTTAAATTAGCTTCATTTAACTGTGCGATCATTGAAAACCCATAGAAACCCAGCACATGCCTCCCTTCTCAGAGGTGGCCGTGTAAGCTTCAATGATGAACCATTCTATCCGTCCCTTGTGTGTTTCTCTCAATTGAGGCTTTTTCCAACATCAGTTGTCCACTAGTAATCTTTTGACTATGACCTTGCATTGATGTGGTGACATCTGAGCGTGAAAGCATCATAAAAAATACTTTGATCTGTTTTGAGAGCTTCAGTCAAGGCAGCTACATTTTGGCCAAATTGGTCATTCTCCTTTCTGGTTCCTCCATATCTTTTAAACTTATATTCGTAGTCTAAATTTTATTGTGACTCCTATTATTGAACAAGGAATTCGGAGACTTCTCTTGTACTTGATTGCCAATATTCTAGAGGCCCGAAAATGCATAGAAATAATTTTGGATTTTGAACATTGAGAATCCTTATTGACATATTGTGTATGTCTAGATGAGTCAATCTAGCTTTAACTTCTCATATAATATATAGCATATGATAGTGCATGGTGGAATATTTATGTTCTCGGCATCTACTGTCGCTTTGACTTACTGATCTTTGCATGACTCTTTTATGAGGTGGTGTATAAGATATGACACCCTAGAATAGGGATCAATAACCCAGAATTATGATCAAAAGATTAGGTGTTCAGGAGAATTAGACTGGCTTATCAATTTTCTTTAATCTTGCAGATACTCTCGCGATCAACTAAGTTTTGTTTCAGTAATGGAAGGTACATGTAATATAATCTTCCATGCAGCATTACCAATATCTAATACATTAGTGATGGGATACATGTTTCAGTACTTTTATACCTGCATCATCCATACGTGCATCCTTATTGTAGAAACTTCTCTATTTAGCATCTTATGAACTGAAAGGGTCTTGATTGAATACAAATGATAACATAGCGGAACTTATTAATTGGATTAAAAAGTTTTCTGATAATCTTTCTTTGTAGCTTCCTGAGGTTTCTGGTTAGTGGATTAGGTTGTCCCAATCTTTTGACTGAATAAAATGTACATTCCCTTTGTATATATCAGCATAGGCAATTTTTTTTTTGCTGGAGCGCGGATTTTCTTCCAATCTTTAGATGCAGCTATTTTCCTATTCTCCCGTGTCTCCCAAATTCCAACCAACAGTTTCATCCTTCCAGTTATTTGCACCAATGACCGTCTTACGCTTGGATGTGAACTGCAAGTATTTGGCTTAACCCCACCATATTGTATCTCATTTGTATTTCCATCAGAAAATTAATTTTGATGTTTAGTATTTCTGCAGGATGGAACTGTGATTCGTGGACAGAATGAGATATCTCATCCACATACATCTGACGACCTTAAGCTACCGCCGCAATCCGTAAATAAGGTTTCACAGTATTATGGAAAATTGAATATATTGGCCTTTTGCTATTGTCTTTGATACATTTATTTAAACATTATACTGGCAGTGAGTGGCTGGAGATGGTTGAACAATATGCTATCTAGTTGGTACTTAAGCAATTTTCACAGTGCAGAGGGATTTTGGAGAATTAGTACCAAGATATGTGTTGAAGCTTAAACACGTGAATAGAAAGTTTTGGATGACGCGTAAGAAATATAAGCGAAAGGGTTCAAGGAGAGAAATAGTTACATAAACAGTTACTCAAGTCGTGCAGCATCTAATCTTTCTCATGGTTATTAGATTGAGTGATCAAATTCTATACTAATTTAATATCAGACTCTTAGATACCCAATCATACAAATGAAATATAGGAAAGTGTAAATGCCTTGGAATCAATCATGGTTCATGGCATTTTCAACTTTCGTGATTCCCATCTTACTGAGATCTTTAGCTATATCCTAACTACTCAAACGTACTTGGTAATACTTCTGATAATGTCCTGGAAATGTAGTGTCAACTTCTACCCAAAAACCCTTTGTCAATTGCAGAAATTGGCTAGGCTGAAGTAAACAATCACACATCTGGTTTTTTAAATGCTTTCTTTCGTTGCTGCATATTGCCCACACACTGCATATTTCTTCCTGATTGTCACAGAATGATCAATATCATGTCATGTGTCTAATGTTTGGATGGTGGTACAGTGTCTGCATTCATCAGGCAGGCTTCCGGCAAGAATTAAGCGCATTTTCTACATGTCAAGTGAGGGTACCAATTTGCTGCATGAGGTCTGTCATGATGTTATGTATGCTGGCCAAACTAAGATTTGGAGGCTCCCATTGTCGTCAGAAGTTGTGAATCATGATATACTAGTCTCGACATTGAAATATGTGAAATATGGATTTCTGTAGGTGTTTCCTGCTGTCAATCCTGTTGTTCTGGAGCATCTCAAGCAGGTTCATGCAATTGTGTATGGCATGGGCTCATTGTTCACCTCTATCTGCCCATCACTGGTTTGTTCCATGACTAGACAAAGAAATCTAAATCCATGTCCTAAGTCCTTGGATTTCCTTGGAGGAAAATATATATTAGTTTAACACAGTAGGTGCCAAAAGATTATGCAGGAACAAAATTCTTCAGCATATTTGTGATCTCTGTGGAGCAGGTGCTATGTGGTGTGGGGGAAGTGATTGCTGAGCGGACGTGTCTGAAAGTGTGTACAGTGAGGGATAGCCTGAATACATTAAAATACAGACTTATCCAGACAAGATGTCCAGATCTACATGTTTATTATTAAGATCATCCAATTTTTTCTCTAGATGCTTATCCTCAATGGAACACATGATAGAGAGACATGTGGAATGTCAGCTTCGGATTTTGTTGTGTCCATCTGCAATGCATTAAATAGGAGATATGGAGATCCTGAAAAGTGCTTGAACTATCCAGTAAGTATCTCTTAAAGACGAGTAATGGGTTATATACATTTACTTTCTGTTCAAGTGCCTGAGCTCATTTGGTTAAGTCCTTTGCAGGCTACTGCATATGTCAATTGTATTCTTGCTCCAAAGGGAGGTGGGATTGAAGTCGATTTGGATAAGCTGACTACATTGGGTATTACAAGAGTGGTATGCGCCAATAATCCAAACCTCACACAAATCTCTAACTGAGAGTAGGATCCAAATATCGATTTGAAGAATGTTGGGAGGAGCTTGTTCTCGTTTATATTAAAGAAAATGATGCTTGTTTTTCTATCTGTAGACATTCTTGTCTTCTACAGTGTGCATCTTGATCGTTAAGTTCACATACAGCTGTCTTTGTCTGCTTTAGGAGACAGATTAAAAAATGTGATTTCCAAGCTTGTGGTGTTGCCTGAACAGGTACCTGTGGAGAGTACGTTGGATGACAAAGTTGGAATTATTTACGAGCCAAAAGCTTTAATAAAAGCGATGCAACAGTCGATCGAGGGGTTTTGATATCCAAGATTGATTGATCATTTTCTGAGCTGACAGATAGGCAGAGTAGTACCTAGGTTAGTTTGTAAAAAAAAGAAGAGAAGATCTTGACAAATTATATAGCACATTCTTTCTTTGGGCATTTCCAAGGGTAAAATTTGTTGTTTCCTCTTGTTTTGTATATCAGACTAAAGAAATCTATCAAGCAACACTGTGATTGTATTTAATCAGGTGGGAATGTGCCACATGTATTCTTGATGGACTCTTTCTGGTATTTAATCAGCCGGATTGTACGGTTTGGGCAGTGAAATGTTTCACAAGGATTTGGTTTGATTAAAGTAAAGACCTATCTGATGAGTCTGGATCCAAAATCTGAGTCAAAAGGTATTTATGTACACACACATAAGATCATGTATATGAAGCTGCTTGAGTTGTTTTGGAGGACTGTTACTCTCAAAGAGGCAATGCCTGTTTTGTAAGAAAAATATTATTCCCTGGTAACTCCATGAAAATCTAAACCAACCAGATTAACCATTTCGATGTATTTAGATTGGATAGAGATTATTAGTCATGTTGAAAACCCATAGACTCTTCAAGTGGTATGAACCAAAATCCTAAACCCTAAACCTGGAACCTCGAGTCCTAAACTGCAAGTCCTAAATCCTAAGACCTTGATGTGTCAGCGATCAACGGAGTATATATGTGTAAGTCCTAAGCCCTCAGACCTATTACATATATGCTTGTATGTATGTGTATCACATACACTTGGATGGAGTATTTTGTGCACCAAGTATGCGCCATTTTTGTAAATTTGTGTAAACAGGTTGAGAAAGAGAAGCCTATGGAGGAAGCAGAGAAGAAGATGAATGGCAGCAGCAGGGCAGAGAGAACGTTGAAATGGCGAGCCCAACCAAACGTCTCCTCATTACAGGCCCTCCTGTAAGAAATCATTGCGATTTTCATCTCCCCCAAGTCGTTCATTCTACCCATATTTTGACTCTGTTTCTGTTGTTGCTCTGTTTTCTCTCCTTTTTTCTTCTTTCCTTCTTGAGGGCATTGGTAAAACCACTCTCATGACCAGGGTTATAGATAAACTCAAGAGATCTCATCCACATCTCAGGATGCGTGGTTTCTATACTCGTAAGTTAATTCCTTTTGGATTTTGTTTGCCATTAATTGATTCTTATGAATAGTTGCCCATTGGTCATTTGCAGTTTATGTTGTGGGTGTCCTTTTACCATTGTATCAGAATGTCAGTTTTGGGTGGCTTGAAACTGGCCTTTATGAATCATTCTGTGAGTTTCGGGATGATTTATTGTTGATCATTTTTGCATGTGTATAATCTTTTTTTATAAACTCCAAATTGATACCCATCCATGTGTGTTTAACCGTTCTGATGTCTCCAATCGAGTATCGATCCATTGTCATATTTATGTAACCATTTGGACTATTTTCAACTGATTATTGATTTTCTCGGATGTGTACACAAGATATTAGATCATCTCCAATTGATTTTGATAGTCTTATACCTGTATTCAAGCTTCACGATTATTTCTCAAAGAACTGGTGCCATATGTAAGTTACATGTGTATGTGGACAATGAATATACTGATGTGATTGTTCCCCTAAGAAAGGGGTCTAGTTATATGCTTCAGGGTTTAGGGTTTTGTCAGATCGTCTATTTTCCCCCATATACAAATCTGCCACAAAATGTGTTATCTCAGAAAATATTAAGCCATGCTGTCTCAAGTGTGAAAAAAGTGTTTGATATGCATGAGTGCCGGGCTCGGTGTTTGTGCACACATTATACACATGTACTTACAAAAATGGCAGGTGAGAAAAGAGTATCGGGTCAAAGATCAGGGTTTGAGGTAGTCACCTTGGATGGCAGGGTAGAAGATCTAGCATCATCCGTACCAAGGTAGGCCGGATAGCTTTTGTTGAAAGTTTGCTTTTCTTTCTCCTGTAAAAGTTGGAGTGCTCTTTATGAAATACATTGTGTCTATTTTTAATCGTCTCTGGTTCCATTCTATATGCCACATTGTGTGTATTCGAGAGATAGACGTACACTGTTTCGTTGTCTATATGTATGTCTACACATTTGTCAATATGGTTGCATGGTTATGTATAAAGTTGAGGCTTGTTCCAGAATGCATTGAGTCTACTTTCTATTGTCTATGGTTCCACTCATATGCCACATAGTGCTTATACAGTGTTGTGAGTATCACATGGCCGTCCGTGGGAAAGTATAAGGTCGATGTCGAAGGCTTCGAGAGGATTGCATTACCAGAGTTAGAGGTACATCTTTGGTTTATTTGTGTATTCTATGTATAATATACATATACATTACAATATATATGCAGGATACAGATGCGAAGCATTTTTGGAATCAACTTCCCTGTTTTCAAAATATGTAATTTAAGGAAGTAACATGCTAGATGCATAGCGTAAATGAAATACTTTTTGTATTTTTTTGCATTTAGAAGTTTAAGTACTATAGCTGATTTATCTCTGTAGTTCATACAGTTTATTACAGTAAATTCATGTGCTGAAAGGACCATCCCCAAAACTCTGTTCAAGGAAGGAATCACTTCCATCATCTCAAAAACATTTCTTAAACCAAAAGTTTGGGTTTATCGAATTTATATCTTTTGGAAGCATCAAGACCTTTTAAGATCATGCAGTGCTTAGAAACCTTAATTACGTCGAGTGCATGGAACATTTTGAATTGAACTTCTAAAATTTCGAGTCCATGCTAGATTATTTGCGTATCCTAAAAAGTAATCCACACTAGATAATGCTGTGTTTCTGTATGTATATGTATTAAGGTGTATGGTTATTTTCTTGATGCGTGTTAATATGTGTGAAAGTCTCCCAATTTTAGGCACCACATTAGCTGTGTCAATGTCAATGCCAAATCTGCTCTCAATATCAAATGCCTGTTTCTTTGAAAATGCTGGTAGTATGTTTGTATGTATGCATGCACGTATATTTACTGTGTGCAAGCATGTCTATTCATGTAATGTATATCTGAAGGCATTTTTAATGATCAAAAGGCTGATGTGTAGCTGGACAGAGAGGTGGATCTCTTTGTCATCGACGAAGTTGGTAAGATGGAGCTCTTCAGTTCGCAGTTCTTTCCAGCAGTGTGGCAAATTTTTAACTCTAGCGTCCCAGTGCTGGCCTCCATACCTATACCAAAGCCTGGGAGGGATATACCCCAAGGTGTGTTCAAAATTTAATAAAGAATTAACATTCGCCTCATATAGCATCATTCATCACAGACAAATTTACAATGCATCGTACATAGTACAGCAAAGATTAATGCTTCGTGTGTACAAAAAGTCTTGCAGTGGCGCAACTTAGAGGTCACGAAGGCGCAGCAGTATACACGCTGGACAGAAACAATCGGGACGAACTCTGTGTAGAAGTGTATGAGCATTTGAAAAATCTTTTGGGATGAATGTAATCTCGAAGTGGATAGAGCCTTGTAATGCACGAGCTTGGCAGGAGATCGTTGCATAATGGCATCATCTTTCTGGTTTTTTTCTTTCTATGGTTGTGGGATCGGTGTGTGAAGCAGCGAAGAAGCAGTTGTATTTGGTTAGAACTACTGGTGATGAGGCTAGAACTCTTTTGTATGGAGTTGGTGAGCTATATGCAGGTTTTCAAGTTAAGCGACGAGGTATTTGCTTCACATTTTTTGTGCATGAGACCCGGAATCTGGCACAGGGAATGCGTCCAAGTCTTTCGGGACTCCCAGTCTACATGTGGATTGTGAATGCCGTGTCTCATCGGTCCATGTCTGATTGTTTCCAGGTCTTTGAAAATCGATTATTCTTCGACATCCTGACGAGGTTTTCGAGCGCATGGCGCATGGAATAACACAGTGTGTGTGATGCATGTGGGAATTGTTTTCTACAGCAACCTCTCAACAGAGTCAATGTGGCCGGCAAAAGAGTCTGGTCTAGGCTGGTCATGTGCTTCCGGATCATTTTTCGAGCTGGTCGAGAACTCGATGCAGCAAGGAGACGGCGGGGGTTTGACGTTACCGCACAACACATCCAACGTTCGTTGCGCAGCAAAGGTACAGATAATCTAAACATAAACATAGATGATATATAGATATGTATGCATATATGTAAGCAAGGCCATGGATGCATGCAAACCTCATGAGGCCATGGTGGGGGCAGAAGGCCATGGAGCCAAAAAGCAAGGAAGAAAGGAAGGGGTCAAGGCTGTGGGGGGCAAAGGCCATGGATGGAGTCAAAAGCAAGGAAAGAAAGGAAGGGGTCTCAAGAGGGGTGGGTGCAAGAGGAATGGAGAAAAAGCCTTGGAGGTAGATATAGATAGAGCAGAGAGGAAAGAGGAAGAAGAAGAAGAAGAAGAAGAAGAAGAAGAAGATGATGATGATGATGATGAAGAGGATATGGCAGCAGCAGCTATGGCTAAGCAGCTGCTTGCTGCTGCTGATGCTGGCGGCGGCGCAGACGACGACGACAACAAGCAATTCTTCGTCATCTTCGTCGTCTTGCTCGACGAGCTCGCTGCTGGCGCTGCTGCCATGCCAGCACTACTTCGACGCGGGGAACACATCGGCGCCCGACGCGGCGTGCTGCGTGCCTCTCGCGAGCATTCTCGAAGCCAACGCGACGTGCCTCTGCGAGCTGCCCTCGCTCCTCGCCTCCGCCGGCTTCGCCTCCTCCTCCGCTGGCCTCAATGTCACCCGCGCCAGCGACATCGCTGCCTCGTGCAACTCCACCATCCCCACCTCTGTCATCCTCTGCCTCTCCTCCTCCAACTCCTCCTCCAACTCCTCCTCCAACTCCTCCTCCAATTCCTCCTCCTCCTCCTCTCCTCCTTCAAGCTCCAGCAGCAATACTCCTTCAGGTAAGTCAAAATCCCCACAAAACTACCCCACCCGTGCCCCATCTCGATCGCGATCGCGATGGGGACCGATCCGATCCGATCCGATCCGTTATCCGCCCGTGCCCATTTTCCCGATGGAGAATCCGGATCGCCGTGCCCGACTTCGATGTACATCTGGATCGCCCGATCGATCGGCCGGTTTCGACGCCAATCGGATCGGATCGGATCGGATCGTATCGGTCGCGCATAATGGATCTCGCATCCGGCGATGGAATCGTAATCCGCCCGTTTGGGTACGGATCGTTGTGCCGGCCGCACAGCTGCCCATTTGGGTGTGTAAATGGCATCGTATCGGCCGTCGCGGCCCAATCGGGGTGCACAAGATCGTATCGGCGATCGTATGGGTCGTGATGCCGATTCGGCTACGGATCTCGTCGGGTACGGGGGTATCCTGCCGCGGGCCCCTACTGTGTGATTGCTGGTTATGGATCGTGTCGAGGGCGAATCTATGACAAGTTGAAATGATTCTTTCTTTCTTTCTTTCTTTGTTTCTTCGATCCGGCGATCCGTTGTAACGAAGTTGTTGTGGTGGGTGTTTTTCTCACGCAGGAGGGCCTCCGTCGGCGGCGGCGTCGCTCTGGCCACGTGCCGATGTGCCCACCACAAATGGTTGGGGTCTCGTCATCGCCCTCCTCTCTGCGCTCCTCATCTCTACGTTGTATTCTGATCGGTAAGCAGCGCGAATTCTCGGCGTGTTTTCGCTTTGCTTTGGAGCCCACAGACTCTGGGGGCGATCGGGATCGGACGTATAGGGATCGGGTTATGTCCCCAGATATAGACATTAGTAGCTTTGTAATAAGCCTCATCCTCAAAAACAAAAGAAAGAAGAGAAGAAAAAACATTGGACATTGTTAGTGGCTAAGGCCATAATGGGGGGGGTCTTGGGCTATTTGAAGCCTTCCCCCCTTTGTGCTTTAGTTTGTCTTGAGACTTGCTTGGTGGGAATAAAGGCCTTTGAGAAAATGTGCTTTCCTTTTTTAAGTATAGAAGTGATTTACACTAGGGAATCATCATTGTGGGACCAGCTAACAACATTTGAAAGCTGATTCCAAAGTCGCCGCTGCAAGTCTTCCGCAAAGGCATAATGCGCTCCGACTCGCTGTAACACAATCGGATCGGGAATTCGGAATTCGGAAAGAAGATCGAAGTTCGATATAACTTGCCTATCGATCGAACCCCCCCCATGAGTCGCACCTCTGGAGGTACACTATTTAGTGACAAGGAAGTGAAGTTCGATGCCCGCTAAAACAGGTGGAGCGAGAGTATAAGTTGAACTTACAAGTTTCGTAACTGGTGTTGTTTGTTTGGTAAGGTTAACAAACCCCCAGAGAGACTTTTTCGAGGCTCGACGAAAGGTCGAAAGGATGAGTGAGGGTAAAGGAATCAGCATCAAATCCGATATTTCGGACCCTCGAACGGACAATCGTGGAGCTAAAGTATATCACTATTAATTTCTAAGAAGCCAAAGAATGTGGTATGAGAAGTTTGCTATTCCAATTTGGACCATGTACGTATATATACCTTAGTCTATACGGCAACAATCATCGAGGAACTGATCGAGCCTTTTCAATCAAAGAAATTGAAGGAAGCTTGGCATATACTAAGTATTAGGACAATATCTTGCTCGACTAAATATATCAGAGGCGTTGAAGATTGGAGTCTATCAAACACACATGAGTACAGACTGGCACCGAAACGATGCTCCCTATGCGAATCCAATCGATAAATAAGGACTCCGCTGAATTGAGGTAGGAAAAACGAGGAAAATTAATACGGACTCTGTCAATCGACAGAAGAAAGCATCGAAACAACTCGATCCACTTAAGTGAGGTAGGAAAAGGAGGAAAATTAAAAAGGACTCTGTTAATCGACAATAGGAAAGTTCATATAAGCATCGAAACAACTCGATTCACTTAATTGAGGTAGGAAAACGAGGAAAATTAATAAGGACTCTGTTAATCGACGGTAGAAAAGTTCATATAAGCATCGAAACAGCTCGACTCACTTAATTGAGGTAGGAAAATGAGGAAAATTAGAAAGGACTCTGTTAATCGACAGTAGAAAAGTTCATATCAGCATCGAAACAACTCGATTCACTTAATTGAGGTAGGAAAACGAGGAAAATTAATAAGGACTCTGTTAATCGACGGTAGAAAAGTTCATATCAGCATCGAAACAGCTCGATTCACTTAATTGAGGCAATCGAGAAGATTTCATGGTTTCTTTCTCCGTAACTGAGGGGGGCGATGCATGAACACCCGGTTTCGGCAGGTTTTCTGTGCCGACGAACCAGACCAGTCAGCTAACGAGGATTAAGGAGAAGGGACACTGTTGATGTTACGGCAGGCGACATAGAGATTAGCAGCGATCGATGGCAATTAGTCAACGTGACGGAAGTCGAGCACATGCCACATGCATAAGAGGAAGAGAAAGGAGCCATGTGGGGGGACAAGCCACGGTAGTAGATACAGATAAACCGTTAGCAAGGCAAAGAAAGGGCATAACAGAGCCTCTGATTGCTCTGGATAAGCAAGTTGTGCTAATGGTTGTTTGTTGTATACGCGAGCTACGCGGGGTGCAAATGCCAGAATGCAGATTTCGTTCGATCGATTGGCCGATCTGTGCATCGTACACTCTGGCGAGCGGACGATGAGATCGTCTGATCTATACAGGCATTGTTTTCCCCCTCCGATGTTCAAGGTGATATGCAGAATACGAGGCGATCGGATCGACGCCGTCGGCGGAGGCGGCGAGGAGCCATGGCAAGCAAGATCTGGGGCAGAACAGAACAGAAACAGAAACAGAAACAGAAGCAGAAGCAGAAGCAGTAGCAGAAGCAGAAACAGAAACAGAAACAGAGCAGATCAGAGCAGAGCAGAGCAGAGACTAGATTTGTGTGTTTTAGTTAGTGGTGCATGTGACCCCACTCTTAGAAAAGAGCCATTTTTTTTGTTCCTTGCTTCCTTGTGGACCTGTTTTTCTCCCCTGTTTTTCTCCTCTGTTCCTCATAAGCTCTGTTTTTCCTCTTCTTCTTCTTCTTCTTCTTCTTCCTCCCCTTCTTCTTCTTCTACAGAAGATCCCTGAAAGACCCATCTTCCATATCTTCATGCTTCCATGGTTGTGAAGCGCCTGATGCGCTTCTGGAGGCCATGGCCTCCTGCTTCTTCTTCTTCCTCCTCCTCCTCCTCTACACCCTTCACCGTCCACATCTCCGTTCTCCGCCTCGAGGGCGATATCGCGGCGATGCTGGAGGGCCATGGCGGATCGGATCGCGAGCTCTGCGTCTGGGTCGAGCTCCGCGCCAACAAGGGCTCCTCCTCCTCCTCCAGAGGCCATGGAATCATGCAATTGGGCAGGAATGAGGGGCGCAGGAAGAGGTTCTCCACGAGCCGGAAGAGGTTTCGGAGAGCGAGCGATGCCGGGGGAATCATCACGTGGGAGGGAGAAGAGGAGGAGGAGGCCTTCGAGAGCCGCTGCGTCCTCGATTCCGGCTCCTCCGGATTCCTGCCTTACCATGTCTACTTCGCCGTCATTGTTCAGGTAACCAGTTTTGTTTTCTTGGCTTCTTTCCGATCTTTCTTGGATTTGCCTTGGTTTCGACGCGATTCGCGGAATTTGCGCATGCGGGGCCATAAGTAGCTCTTTGAGCCCATGGTTGCGATCGCCCGAGCGTGTGTATGGATGGATCGATCACTTGTTCATGTCCGCGGGGTGATTGCCGCTGTGAAGATGATGATGATGATGATGCTGTGGGGTCGCATAGGATCATCAGCCATGTAGGTTGATGTTGTTGTTGTTGTTGTTGATGATGATGATGATAATGATGATGATGAGTGATAGGTTGATGTTGTTGTTGACGATGATGATGCTGCGGGGTTGCATAGGATCATCAGTCATGTAGGTTGATGTTGATGTTGATGATGATGATGATGATGATGATGCCGTGAGGTTGAATAGGATCGTCAGTCATATAGGTTGATGTTGTTGTTGTTGTTGTTGATGATGATGCCGCGAGGTTGCATAGGATCATCAGTCATATAGGTTGATGTTTTTGTTGTTGATGATGATGATGATGATGCCGTGAGGTTGCATAGTATCATCAGTCATGTAGGTTGATGTTGTTGTTGTTGATGATGATGATGATGATGATGATGATGATGATGATGCCGCGAGGTTGCATAGGATCATCAATCATATAGGTTGTTGTTGTTGTTGTTGTTGTTGTTGATGATGATGATGATGATGATGCCGCCACGAGGTTGCATAGGATCATCAGTCATGTAGGTTGATGTTGATGATGATGATGTTGATGATGGTGATGATGATGATGATGATGATGATGATGATGATGATGATGATGATGATGATGCCGCGAGGTTGCATAGGATCATCAATCATATAGGTTGATGTTGTTGTTGTTGTTGATGATGATGATGATGAGGATGATGATGATGATGATGCCACGAGGTTGCATAGGATCATCAGTCATGTAGGTTGATGTTGTTGTTGTTGATGATGATGACGACGATGATGATGATGATGATGATGATGACGACGATGATGATGATGATGATGATGATGATGCCTAATCTTGGTGGTGATGATGGCGATGGCGGTGACGATGGCGATTGATGGTGGTGGTGATGATGATAGGGATGGCGATGGCGATGATGATGAGGATGATGGAAATTTTGCCCCTTATGCGATGCTTTTGATGGCTATCGTCGTTCATGTCAGTAATCCCATGAGCACTTGTATGTATGAATGATCAAAGATAGGATCGAGAGCAAAGGTGACCACGGTCGGAACGTCTGTGATGGACCTTGGGGAGTTGGTGCCGTCATCCGACAAGAGCATCATCGAGGAGCACCACACAACGACGACAACGACGACGACGATGAAGAAGAAGAAGAAGAAGAAGTTGCAACTCTTCCCGCCAGATGCCGAATCCGCCCCGTCCAAATCGATCGCAACCCTCGAGGTACGAATAAATGGGATACGTATGTACATACGTATGTATGTAAGTGGGTGCATGTCTACCTAGCATAGTGTGTCATTGGTGGGCCTTATTACTAATCTGCTAATATGATAAAGCATTAGTCGAGGTGATTAGAGAGCAAAGTACAGATTTTAAGGGTGATTAGCTACCCGAGAGCGAAGGAGCGAAGACGAATCCAAAGTACCATCTGTGTCCCATACCACAGATTATTACCTTGGGATATATAACTCGGACGCGAGACAGGTACAGATCCGATAAATAGAGAGCGTGGCCTCACCAAAAGAGAGTTTTCATAGCATCTCAGGCTGCTCTAACGAAAGGAGGTTTTGTTGGTTCCCCCTTTATATAGGTCAAACTCCCAAGGCTCCTTGACCACTAGGTGCGTTCACACGTGTAGTGACCATAATATGGGCTTGTCCCAGTTCTAGGATAACTGGTTTCTCACTTATTCCACCGTCAAACTAATCAAATCAGCCTTGTAAATTGGATCCTAACATTATACCTCTTGGCTTGATCATGCTGATGTTAAATTGTTGGTCCCGGGGCAATTTGCTATACAGGTGAGCATCGCCTTCTCCGAAGGCCTAGCGCGGCAAGACGACAACAGGAGGCCCGACGGCGGATCTGGGCGATTCATGGCGCATCCGTTGCGGTGCCTGAGTGGCCCACTCGTGTGTGTCGTCGACCAGCAGATGCGGGAGAGCTACGAGAGGAAGCTCAAGGCGGCGAAGCGCTCGGTCTCCCTCAACCGCCGCAGGGCATCGATATCGGGCGAGCTCGACGCAGATCTATACAAATCGCGGAACGATGGCCCGACGACGACGACGACGACGACAAGCAACGGTGCCCTTGATCTTGTCACATTTTCGGACTTGTCCGAGGATGGAGATGATGATGCCGGCGGTGCGGATGACGAGGGCCGAGCATCATCATCATCACCACCATCAGCATCATTGCAGCAGCAGCAGTATTGCAACCTATCGAGCATCAAGCTCATCGACAATGCAGCGATGCCGGAGGCGGTGGATTCGGCGAAGGATCGACGAGGAGAAGGAAGTGGGGAGGAGTCGGAGAGCTCGTCGCCGGATGCAGACGGCGGCGGCGGGGGGAGCGTGATGGGCCTCCTTCCGTGGAGGCGCAAGCGCAAGCTCGGGCTGCGCTCGCCGCCCAAAAGGGGGAAGCCGCTCCTCAACAAAGGCTACGGCGAGGACGGGGGCGACGACATCGACCGCGACCGGCGCCTCTCGGCTGGCGCCTATCTCCCGATCGTACGTGTACGCCTGCGTAACAAAAAAAAAAATCTACTATACATGCGTAGAAATCCTGGCTACTCCCCTCCCCCCCGCCCCGCCCCTTCGTCGTTTGCGTGTTGGGAATTTCGTTCGATGGGCTATGGGGGGAGGATCAAAGGCGGTGATGGGCGGTGATGCATCGATGATCGATGATCGATGATGGTGATGGGCGGTGATGCATCGATGATCGATGATCGATGGTCGATGATGGTGATGGTGGTGCTTGGTGGTTCATGATTGATGATTCATGAATGGTGATGGTGGGTTGATTTTGATGATGGTGATGGTGGGTGATTGGCGTATAGGGCATCGCAGCCTCTAGAGTGGGTGCCTGACTACATCCTCGAGACCCCCCAATAGCTTGTAAGGCAGATGGCTTAAACCACTCAGCTTATGAATTCGCATGAACTCCTTAGGATGGGGTCTCCCGGAGTGATCGATGATGGTGGTGGTGGTGGGTGATGGCGGTGATTCATGATCGATGATCGAGCGATGGATGATTCATGGTGACGGTGGTGATTGATGATTGTGTTGATGGATTGATGCATTGATGGTTGATGGTTGATGGATCGATGATTGGCGGATCGATGATTGACGATTGTGTGGATGGTTGATGGATGGGCGATTGATGGATCGATGGATGGATGATCGATGGATCGATGATGGATCGATGATGGATCGATGGATCGATTGATGATGGATCGATCGATGGACCGATGATTGATTCATGGACTGATTCATGATGGATTGATTGATGATGGATTGATTGATGGATTGATGAATGGGCAGGAGGAGGAAGGGCGCAAGGCGTTGTCGTCGGCGGTGGACTTTGGCGAGGAGGGCGCGTTCAGCGTGGGCGCGTGGGAGGCGAGGGAGGTGGTGAGCCGCGACGGGCGCGCGACGCTGCGCGCGAGCGTCTTCTTCGCGTCGATCGACCAGCGCAGCGAGCGCGCGGGCGGCGAGAGCGCGTGCGCGGCGCTCGTCGCGGTGATCGCCGACTGGCTCCACGGGCACCCGGGCCACACGCCCAACCGCGCCGAGTTCGACGCCCTCATCCGCCAAGGCTCCGACGAGTGGCGCAGGCTCTCGGGCGTGGATCGCTACAAGCGCGAGTTCCCCGACCTCCACTTCGACCTCGACACGGTCCTCGCCGCGCGCGTGCGCGACGTCGCCGTCCGCCACGACCGCTCGTTCGTCGGCTTCTTCGCGCTCGACGGCGCCCGCTTCCGCGGCTTCTTCGACACCGCCCTGTCGTTCGACGACGTGTGGGAAGCGATCGGCGCCAAGCCGACGGCTTCCGCTTCCGCTTCCGCTTCGGAGCCCGCGATCTACATCGTGAGCTGGAACGACCACTTCTTCGTGTTCCAGGCGAGCGGCGACGCGTGCTACATCATCGACACGCTCGGCGAGCGACTCCACGAGGGTTGCAACGAGGCCTACATCGTCCGCTTCGACGCGGACACGACGCTGGTGGTCCGGCACGCGCCGCCTGCCGAGACCCCAGGCCGGACGGAAGCCGCCTTACCTCCCGAGCCTTCCCGTGAAGACGATGGCAAAGCCAATGTCCAAGCGAACGGTGATGGGGATCGAGCTGACCTCGGTCCGAAGCAAGCGTCGGAGCTTCGATCGGACAATCCGCAGAGCGACGATGGATCAGGAGGAGAAGGTCAGCAGGAGCCAGCGGCGGCAGACGCGACGCCCGCGGAGGCTCCGCCCCCGCCGCCTTTGGAGGAAGAGCACCGCGGCAAAGATGCTTGCAAGCACTTCCTCAAGCGCTTCTTTGCGTCGGTGCCGCTGGCGGAGCTGGAGGCGGACGTGAGGCGCGGCCTCGTCGACAGCCTGCCGCTACACAAGCTGCAGATCGACTTCCATTACACGTCGCGGGGCGGATGAGCGAATTCTCCCGCGGACGAGCTGATCGAGAGCCTTCGATGCCAGAAAACCTGCCTTGCGTGTGTGTATATACACAAACATGCATACGTACGCGTTACATAATACAGAGGTTGCAGCGCTCTTCTGGGCCCATTGTCAGTCAGAAATGGCCCTGGCTCTTGGAAGGCGAATAAAACCTGGGCACCGGATCGGTGCCCATGCGATCGATCGCGCCAGCCGTGAAGAACCCTTTGAACGATTCGGGGTTTTTTGTACACATATTGCACACATTCATGTGTATATATGGACACGTATGCTCTACGGTGGAGTCAGATGCAAGCTCTCGGAGGGGATATATGGTCGGAGAGAGATTGACGGTCTCTGCCCCCCACGAAGCTGGGAGTGTCTGGTCTTTAACCACCCCACAAAAACATTGCAAGATTTTGTACAAAGAACAGAAAAATTTGAGCCATTTGTGCTAGAGTCCCTTCCTGGTTGCCGCCCCGCATGTTGGCTAGGCTAGCGATGCTTGATTTCACATAAAGAAGTAGTGCTCAACTGCGTAATAAGGAAGTCTTTTGATCTGTCTTTGTCTAATAGACGCGATTCTAATTGGAGTACCAAGTTACGTTGGTTTTTAGGCCCTCGATGTGACCCATGAGACAAAGGGTACAATAATGTTTGTGTCGAGTCTTACCAGATAACGTACGCTGTCTTAGGTTGGTATGACGCATCAAAAAGCTCATAGCGTGCTCATATAGCGTGCTCATATGATATCGGATTTTAGATATCAGACACTTGAATCCAAGCTAATAAAGCAATTTATCTTATATCAGCAAAAAATTTGAAAATTTGAAAATGTAGGCGAGAGATACGAAAGAAAAAGTAAACATGCAACAGAACGTACAATAATGTTAAATCATTCTACCATATAATTAGAATGTACCGATGATTACGATTTCTAATCACGTTATGTTGCAGATTTAAAACTTATCATTTTATAAACGAAACCAGAGAAGCTCATATGGATTAAGGTGCTGCTGCTACCTTGTATCACCAACAACATCATCAACATCATTATCATCATCATCATCACTATCATCATTATCGCCATGACCAAAACAAATATTCTCTTCCAATATTGGATGCATTTGAATTGTCAATCCCACAACCTGAACATCGACTGGCGTCTAGTCTTTTCGATTCATCAACGTCATGAATCCAACTAACACCGATGATTAGCAAGTCTTGTCATCTCCAGCTTGTAACGGGAGAGAGGCTGGCAAAAAGCCGTTTAGATTTAGCTGTTAAGGTGCTGGTGTTGACTTTTCGAGCTTCTTGATTCGGAAGGATTACTGAAAATTTTGAGTCGATGTGGGGCAAGGGGGCATCTTTGGCTCCCTCGAGACGGCAGGTCGATCGATTGGGTTCAGATTGACGTCGATTCTAGCTTGATCTTACTTTGATTGATCGGGTTCAGATCGTCGATTCTAGCTTGATCTTACTTATTCTTCAACAACTACAGCTACAATGTCTATGACCGAAACATCCGTTCGTGTGGATCGTTTTATTATTATACGGCTTGCCGCAAGCTAGTCCAATGCTTTAGGCATGATTCAGATTATATTGTTATGGATTCATCCTAACCGAATCTGACGATGCCGATGGAAGCGTTAGAATACACTCTTTAGGCATGATGGAGCATTAAGCCATCCAGATCCTGGAGATTGGTACCTTAGTATAAACATCAAATTATCAGGCATTCATCAATCTATTGATTAGGTCTCAGGTTTCGATTACCATATAGTAGTATACCTACTGCGATCAATATACGTAATCGATGTGTTAAGCTTGCCGCATGAATCCACGTCACGAATGTGTGCATGTTAATGAATCGCATAACATTGATGGTGTCCTTAAATCGGCGCGATTAATCAATTACCGCGCATTAATTATACATGAATCGCACGACAATATTTCCCTCATCGAATGCCAAGCTGTTGGAGATCAATATATGTTAAGCTGATGCCGTTGTACGCATTCGATTATATTATTGTAAGCATTCCGTGATGGGGTTTCCCATTTTGTCTCATTCCTAGTCTAATTCTATTCCTACAACCCCTACATCTGATGCATTAAGCGCCTTGTTTATCTGTCAAATCCATCAGATATGAATACCCCTAACATTGCAATGCTAAAGGCACTGATATAATATATAATCTACAAAACTTTCCTGATCATCCAATTATTCAATGATCGGTGCAATATATGTCATGAGCTCATATTTTTATATTTAAATATGTATCTATCCATGTACACAAAAGCCCTGTGTACATAAATTTGTTCTCTAGTATTGTGCCGTGGGAAATGTGCTGCTATGCATTTGATCGGGAGCTGTTGCACGCATGTTTTGATACTAATTTCAAGACCGTAGTATTGAGCAATTAAGCTTCAGTGCAATTAGGCTATTATACCACAAATTTCAGTGCAATTAGTCCTTCTAATTATTCCATGATCACAGTTATATTGGTCATTAATCAAGTTTTAGTGCAACAGGCCGGCTTTATAGGCTATAATTAATTTCAATGTATTTATACATCTGGTGAAGCTGTGGAAGGGGAGATCGTTTAATAACTTCTAAGGCACGTAATTTCAGACAATTTGCAGTCATGAATTAGCCCTTGTCTAATCACGATGAAGTGCAGGAGGTTATAGTTATCAGAAGTTTTAATTAAGCCGCGGATGAGCATTAATCGATCAGAAATTGCGTTCATTAGTCTAAGTGCGGCTTGTCGTGACCTGACCATCATCTTGGTTGGAGATGATGGAATTGATCATGTCATTAACGTTGTTAATCAGTTCAATAATCCGTTGTTCGGGGACCAGCTGAATGATCTCTTTATAATAAAATTATAAGCTTCTGATTAATTGCTAAAACCCTAGGGCTGCTGCTGTTGCTAGATTAATTAGTCTTATAATAAGAAGACAGGGCTTTCGTTGAAATCACGGCAGATTCGGTTATGATCACTAGGGAATCCACTAAAAATCGTTGAAACGAATCGACAGTGATGCTAATTAATTATAAATTATAATTATCGAACCATCTATGTGATGACGATTAATCGGTTTGATCTCACGGTGCAAATATTCTCAGGCTAATTTATGGTTCAACAAGGATCTAACAGCAAGATTAAAATGTAATTAGCTAGCTAGATCTTAACGAATTAGGTATGGATTGATCATTCTAGCTAGGCCAGTAAATAGAATAAAAAATGTGATTAATTCACCAGCGATTGGTCATATTAATTATGCATATTGAGAACATTAACGCTTGAATTAATCATAGAAAGCTGCTAATTAGGGATGATTCGCTATTAGAATGGCATCATGCTAGATGGAGCTGCTAACGCAGGTAGTTATACTTAATTAGCTCCGCGGCGATACCGTATCAACGGTATAATTATCATACATGCAGTCTGGAGTCGGAAAGATCGTGATCAGTCCGGGTTAATTAAGCTAAGGTTAGACAATAATTAGGGAAAATTTATTCAGTAATTAGGGGAAGATTAAACAGAAAATAGAGTAAGATTAAGCACTGATTAGGACAAACGGTTAGATGTAGCGCAGTGTATAAGGCATTGATCACAATATATACACTGCAGTATGGTAATCTAGGTCTATCAACTATCGATTGATGTTGATCGCTAGATTCGGTCAGTATTGATGATCTCTCTGATCTCCCTCTCTTTCGATATATAATTCCCCATGCAGGCTACGACCTGCAGCAAACTGCAAGCTTTTAATCCATTACATTTAGTGCTGCTTGAAACGATTATACAGATTTGCTAGCAGTATAATTATAAGTAGACGTAGACCAGAGATCAAGCTGACTGCAGCGAGCACTGCATGTATTGATTGATCACCAACATTGTTACAATATACATGGATCGATACGGGATCAGATTAATTACCTGCAAAATCGGTATTGTCCTGCAATTATATGCAGGATATTGCCCGCGAATGCTGCTGCATCATCATCATCATCATCATCATCAAGCTGCTGCGCCTACTCCTGCAGCTTGCAGCCGTGCATTTGGCAATGCAAAGGATCATGAGCCTTCAGACTCGAGATCATATTACAACCGGTATAATTTGGAGAAAAAACTAGAAACAATCCAGTTTATGATTGTCTAATTCCGCTCGTATTGGTTTTCTTCTTAAATCTCTTCCCACTACTTGATCCTAATCGATTCCATTACTAGATTCGATTAACAAAAGTTAGTAATTTAAGAATCTAATTAATTGATGAGTGCGTTAATTTGGTGTTAATCAAGTAACTGAGTGTCAAACAGGTAACTGAGCGTTAATCAATCGGTTAATTTGATGTTAATTGAGCTCAAAAGTAGTCGATTTTCTGCAAATCAATCGATTGCGCATTGGATCATTTTCAGAATTAAGTACGCGTTAATTTGTAATTTCTAGCTCCGATAGGCACTAAAAATTTAAAATCAGCTCATGTAAGAATTAGGATCTAAGATACTTAAGAAGCGAGATTAGACGCTGAGAGTAATTATAGAGAAGTAAAGGAAAGTGAAATCACACGATGAACTCAGGATAAATGTGTACAGCACGGTGAATTGATTTGGGTACAAAGTGTTTAAGAATCTAGTATATAAGAATATTAAGAGACTAGAAGATAAACAGAACAGAATACTAATCGTCCTAAGAATACTAATTAGTAACCTGTTGTTATAAGTACCTGGACAATTTGGTAGTTAAGCATTCGGCAGATGGTTAACTTTCAACTACTCGTTGCATTAACCTCCTTCAACTACTTGGTAGAGATCCCTGCTAGATTTAGGTAGTTAGTTGTAGAGTAATTAGGAGGTTAATTAAAGGATTAATCAACACTTGTTATCTATATATGACGTGACAATATTTCTCACTTGTGTGGATTAAGCAACAGAAAAATTATGGGTGTTCATGTTTGTACAAGTGATAGATTCATGAAAGGAGAGCAATCGGGTGACAACGATTAGTTGCTTTGGCCATCAGATTATTCAATTGTTTCAATATTTTGACATATGACAGAGATGAGATGATCGTATGTGTGAATGTATGTCAATTGATTTCGTCGATTAGTATTCAAATGATCGTTGCTGAATCACTTGCGATCAACGTATGATTGCGAATTATCAATATCGCTCCCGTTTACACTCATGCAGTTCCCTTGACCGTGTTTGCAATATTCGCAACTTGGTTATAAAAACATTAGATCGCAAGTACCGTAGAATCGTACATCGAATCGAATTGAATAGAATAGGATTGCCAACGCTAATGCGCTTTACAATTGCAAAAGAGCTTAATATGTTTGATTTGTACAAATTTTAGTGGGCGGATCAAAAGCATCGCAATAAAAATGTCTGTAGTGATTGGGACGATGATCGCAAATTCATGCAGTGGGTGGATCAATATCGTAGTGAAAATGTGTCTGATGATGATGATGATTCTAGGCGCAGTGGGCGGATCAAGATCGTAGCAAAACTTTCCATTGGATCAAACAAGTGGACGGCGATTACAGCTCCGATTTCGGGGTTCTGGGCAATATGATCTTGAGAGAAGCATTGCAGCTGACAGATTCTTTGATCCGGCCAGGGATCGAACGAAGTCCTGCCATTTGATGCTAGCTTGCTGCTGTTTGGCCGTTCATCTTGGCGTGGTGCAGATGGACTCGAATCTGCGGCTCGATGCCACGAAATGCTGCTGCAGTCGCATGATGATGATGATGATGATGATGATGATGATGATGATGATGATGATGATGATGATGATGGGTTAGGGCTAGGGTTAGGGTTTATCAGAGAAGGGGCAAGACTGTGAGGCAGCGAATCGATGGAATGTGCAGCTGCTGTGCATCCGGATCAAGGATTCGACAACGGTGATGCGAGGGGGTTGGGATTAGCGCTATTTTTTAGGGTTAGGGGTTAGGGTTAGGGTTAGGGGGTTGGGGGTTAGGGTTAGGGGTTAGGGTCAAGGTTTAGGGTTAGGGTTTAGGGTTAGGGTTAGGGTTTGATGAGATATCAGGCAGCGAAACGAGGGAATCTGCTGCTGGAGAAGGGTTCGATGATGGTGATGCGGGGGCGGAGGAGCGGCAGGGAAGGGAAGGATTTGGGCGTGGGCGGGCGGGGCCTGGGGCGCGGCGGGATTCCGTTGCAATTCCTGCAGAGCAGCGGACGCAGGAAGGTAGAAGAAGAAGAAGAAGATGATGATGATGATGATGATGACGACGATGATGGCGGCGGCGGCGATGGTGATGATGGTGAGGGCGATGGCGATGGCGATGCTGCAGATGATGCTGCAGATGATGCTGGCGGTGGCGATGCTGCAGATGATGCTGGCGATGGCGATGCTGCAGATGCTGCTGCTGATGGCGATGGCGATGGCGATGGCGATGGCGATGATGATGGCGAAGCAGAAGCAGAAGCAGAAGCAGAGGAGGAGGAGGAGGAGGAGGAGGCCATGTAGATGGGCGTGACGGAGTCTGCGTCAGGGCTGGGGAGCGAGGCGCTGCAGACGGGGCAGGAAGCTGGAGGCGCTCTGGGGAAGACGACGACCATGGCGGCGGCGTGGACATGGCCGCAGATCCTGCAGAGCTCGAAGGCTATGGCGTCGTCCTCGTCTTCGTCGTCCTCGTCTTCGTCCTCGTCTTCGTCTTCGTCTTCGTCTTCGTCGTCTTCCTGCTGCTGCTCCTGCTCCAGCTCCTGCTCCGCTCGCCATGCCCACCTGTAGATGCAGGCCCAGCAGAAGACGTGCCCGCACCTCGTCACCACCGGCTCCTGCATCTCCTCGCCCCCCCGCAGGCAGATGCTGCACTCCATGGCCATGGCGATGGCGATGGCGATGGCGATGGCGATGCTACTCACCTTCTTCTTCCTGCTTCTTCTTCTTCTTCTGGCGATGGCGATGGCGATGGCGATGGCGATGGTACTGACCTTCTTCTTCTTCTTCTTCCTGCTTCTTCTTCTTCTTCTTCTTCTGGCGATGGCGATGGCGATGGCGATGCTACTCCCTTCTTCTTCCTGCTTCTTCCTGCTTCTTCTTCTTCTTCTTCTTCTTCTTCTTCTTCTTCTTCTTCCTGCTTCTTCTGGCGATGGCGATGCTACTCACCTTCTTCTTCCTGCTTCTTCTGGCGATGGCGATGGCGATGGCGATGCTACTCACCTTCTTCTTCCTGCTTCTTCTTCTTCTTCTTCTTCTTCTTCTTCTTCTTCTTCTTGCTTCTTCTGGCGATGGCGATGGCGATGGTACTCACCTTCTTCTTCTTCTTCTTCTTCTTCTTCTTTCTTCTTTCTTCTTCCTGCTTCTTCTGGCGATGGCGATGGTACTCACCTTCTTCTTCTTCTTCTTCTTCTTCCTGCTTCTTGCTTCTTCTGGCGATGGCGATAGTACTGAACTTCTTCTGCTTCTTCTTCTTCTTCTTCTTCCTGCTTCTGGCTTCTTCTGGCGATGGCGATGGCGATGGCGATGGCGATGAACTTCTTCCTGCGTCTTCCTCCTTTTATGGGCGCCTGCAGACTCTGCGTTTCGTCGCCTCCTGCTGAAGCTCCTCCTCCTCCATCGCTCCTCCTCCTCCATCGCTGCGTTCCCCTGCTGCTGCGTTTTCTTCTCCCCTCCCTCCATCGCTGCTCCCTCCTCCTCCATCGTCATTCATTCCCCTTAGCCCTTCCTGCTGCTGCCGTTTCACCTGCGTTTCGCCATAGCTCGCTCTGCTGCCCTCCTGCGTTTCCTCGCCTCCCTTCCTTCCTTCCTTTCTTTCCTTCTCTCTCGCCATAGCTCTGCTGCCCCTTTCTCTCGCCATGGCTCTGCTGCTCCGCCCTGTGTCCCTCCTCTGCGGACCAATTTCGAAAGATTCGAATATTCCTCCCCTCCGCGCCAGCGAATATTCCCTCCTCCTTCGCCCCCCACCCCCCTTTCCTTCTTCGTCTTCTCCTGCTTCTTCTTCTTCTTCTTCTTCTGCTTCTGCTTCGTCTTCGTCTTCCTCCTCCTCCTCGTCCTGTTCTTTCTCCTCCATCGCCGATCTCCCCACGCGCCTTCCTCTTCCCTCAGGTTCTCTCTCTCTCTTTCTCTCTCTCTCTCTCTCTCTCTCTCTCTCTCTCTCTCTCTCTCTCTCTCTCTCTCTCTCTCTCTCCTCGTCTCCGATCCCTAAACCCTAAACCCATCGCTCGCCCGATGCCCATCTCTGATCCGTCT
Source organism: Azolla pinnata (assembly GCA_037176905.1). Taxonomy (NCBI): domain Eukaryota; kingdom Viridiplantae; phylum Streptophyta; class Polypodiopsida; order Salviniales; family Salviniaceae; genus Azolla; species Azolla pinnata. The sequence continues at coordinate 74,346 of JBBBWG010005446.1, forward strand.
GCGGAAATCTACGAGACCATGGGTCTGTTCGTATCTGTCCTGCCGGTGGAAGCGGAAGATCACAAAGGCCGCAACTGAGGAAATCCTTCTCTTCTTCTTCTTCTTCTTCCTCTTCCTCTTCTTCTTCTGGCAGGATGTGTGGATGCATGAATTGACAGGAACAAATTTCGCGCATTCCTTCAATACTCTTCTTGGGACACGAGGAATGCATCAAGGCTGCATGCTCCAGATTTTCATGCAGGAAGTGGTAGCAACAGATCGGATGTGATGGACCTCAGCGATGGCCTTGTCGTATAGAGTGGATTCACCGATCTGCTGAGGTACACAATCCCCACATGTATAGATCCTCGTTCATTCTACAGTCACACCTGCAACATCGATGCACATAAAGATGCGAATCACATACGTATGCATTCAGTCGTACGAGATTCACCCAGTCTATACGTTCTGATTCTGTCACTTTGTTCTAGCTTTCTCTAGCCATCTTTCATCTCATCCGTTTGTCGTTTGGTAATCCAGGATCGACTAACAGTTGCTGGGAGATCGAAAGGAGGACTGTTGTGGCTGTCTCAAACACAAAACCACAGCAATTATGCCCCCTTTCGAGCATCAATGGTGAGCCCATTATCCGAAACCTTGTCGCATTGACCGAATTCTCGATCCGAAACTTGCTCCCGATTTAAAGCAAGCCAAGCCCGCTTGTCCATGTCATGGATTACCAGGTGCTTGGAAGAGGAGGAATTCCAGAAAGATGGGGTTCTCTCCATAGGAGATACAATCGATACAACGAAATATGAACCCGAACTTCTAGGTTGTCGGTGTGGGTTGAATGTCACCGATACGATGGTTCTAGAGCGAGAGACTGGAATTGAGTTCTCTTCTTTCCTTTCCTGTGAAGATCAAGATTCGGTCTCTACTTGCCAGGTTAGCATCTGTTTCTGTACATTCTGATGTGAAAGTTTTGGTGTTTCACATACAAGGCACTTCCTTCATAAATTACAGACCAGCCTACAATTATACTAGCTACTTGCACGTCAGGGATGCATAAGGAGGTTTTTCAGTTCAGATATAGATATTATCACAGTTTTATTTTCTTATAGGCTCTTAAAAATATAGAAAAGAAGAAGCTATGCATATCTTTGTGTGTAAAATGAGAGTCAGTGGTTTGCATTTATGCATTAGAATTTGGACAGAAGTTGGTGTAGACGTGCGATCCCAGCCAATCTTTTGCACTATGTTGAGGCTTTTATCAGACGTTCGAGTGCACATGAAAATGATTGTTTTTGTGTGTTTGGGCTTGATTGTATTGTCTTTCTGCAGGTATTGGTAGGAATGGGCATCAATAAAATAAATATTCTCAGATTCAAGACACTCAAAATCTATGCATTTGGTTTTTGTAAGTTCTTAGAAATACTTGGTACAAATAAGTTATAGTTTGTAAGCAAGATGGACTCGTACTGGGAAATGAGAGCCAGACTATATGCTCTATGTGATATTAAAATATCGTCTATCTGGAAGATGACTATATGTTTTCGGTAATATGTGAAGACTCATGCTTGCTACGTCATTGGAAATGAACGGATTGACAGATATGAACCCTGGCAGTCTTAGAGCCCAAGTTGGTGAAAAATATGCAGCTCCAGGGGATATAGATGCGTCCAACATTCTGGAAGATCTTTTAGGGTAAATACCTCTCTTATGGTTCATTTAATTGAGGTGGGTGCTGACCTCGACATGAAATTTGAGTGAGTTACGTGTAGTATAGCAGGGTAACTGTTTGGAAGCTAATACTATAAGGAATTGGAGATTTCTAAGAGCTCTATGTCAGATAAGCCTACAAAAAATCTCGATTACAGCAAGTTTTAGTCGGAATATTGTACATGATACATAATTAGCTTAAATGCTAATAATAAGTGAGTTACACGCATCAAAAAACTTAGTTCTATTGTGACTAAGCTCTGCCTGGATACGTTTTCAGCTAAACTACTCGCACTCAAAGTCATCGTGATAATAGCTCCATCATTTCAATCTTGTAAGTGAAGTGCTCAATAGCACAAAGTTGTCTAATAACAATATTGGCTGTAGGTATGACTTGGAAATGTCAGTGCGCCTAGTGGTACACCATAAAGGCCTTAAAACCTGCACAGTCCGAAGGTGTGATTTTTTTAATACCCATCTTTTACCTCAAATAAGCACATTGCATACTTTTATGCCAAGGGAACCTTCGACTAAATCTCTCTATTTGGTGCAGTGCCTTTGATACAACATTGAAGAATCGTTTAAAGAAGGTGTGTGGATCACCCATTAGCCGACCAAATGGTGTTTATGCACCATAGTTGTGTATGATTTGATATCATTATTTGAAGAATTTGTTTTCCATTTTTCAATGTTGTTACGTGCTTGTTTCTCTTTCCAGATTAAGGGAGTGGAAGTGGACGAGGGATTGGACAAATTTAACTCTTATTTTTCGGAGGACTTACCACCACTAGCAAAGGTATTATTGCCGATACCTAAATGCTGTGCATATGATATATATCCTGTGCTAGCTGTTTCCAAGCATTGCTTTACATAGTATTCTTAAATACCTCTCTCGCAGGGTTCTGTTATTGATTTTCAAAGGGTCACTGGAAGCCGCCTTCATATTAAACGTATGAGACCAAGTTAGCTTCACTTTTCACCGCATTCAGGAATCAGAAATACCACTTGTTAGGAATTATTGTCGCTAAAAGCATGTTTTATCTCTTTACAGTTGATGGGAGGCTGATTGGAACTATTTCAGGCAATGATTTTGTCAGTAAGTATTTTGAATGCTTGCATATGGATAATAAGACCACGGATTTCAGTAGGCTCTGTACTACATCATTAGACAAGTGCTTGTTCTTTCCCGAGAAAATTTGCTCTATTGGTAGAGCCTTCTATTCATGAATGAAATCCCTTTTTGGTTTGAATTGATGGTGATTCTTAAGCCTATGTCAGCGAAAGAGTTACGGAGATCTTTGTTGCTAGATGGATATTACTTTGTTCACTTAAAGATCCATTTAAATGCATGTTTTGAATTTGGCAAACATATCATGATCTATCATAGATCGGTCAATGCTGAATCAAACTAAATTGTAGTCTGTGTTTTCAAATTAGGGGCCCTTTTTGACATCTACATTGGAGATCCCCCTGTTTCTTTGGATGCAAAACAGGAGATTGCTGAGAGAGTGTGCCAGCTGCTTAAATCTGAATTCAACACAAATTGACCATCCGTTTACAAGTTCATTCATTCATTTCATTCATCACAGGAGATAGTGCAGTGAGATGTGTATTTTTTGTATTGAGGATTGGTTTTCATCATATCATTACTGGTATTCTTTCTTAATTTTTATTACATTGTTACTCCGCATGTAGCATTTGACTGATAAAGGTTGGAGCTCCATACCTGGCTTGAATGACCCAGTGTGACTCAATTCAAGAGGTTTTCAAAAGGTGTGCAATAAAACAGTGCGCTGTTGTTGGTTAGTTTAATGAAGTGTTTGGATTTGATTGTGTAATTTGAAGCAGAATTGTGTTCATCACGATTCACAAATGTTTAGCCAGCTCAGAAGTGTAATGTAAGACCTACTCCAATTACCCCTATCCACCAACAGTAATCAATGCCTACTGTTTTCATAACCCCAGGTTTCCAAAGTGTCCTAGTATTACATATTTATTACACATGGCTCGTCTGCTTAAGCCTTAGGACATGGTTGATCGATACAATGTCATCTCTTCCTCTCCCTGAACCATGTGGAACAATGAAAAGAGAAATTCCAGGTTTAGGGTTTAGGGTTTATGTGGAGACATGAGGAACAGACAGGATGACTTAGGAAACAAAACAATGAGAAGGAGAAAATCACAGAACCTTCACTCACGAGTTAGAATTCACATCTCATAAACAGGGAAACATTTGCTGAATTTACACACAGAATTTGTACCATCATAGGTGATGCCAATTCTGTCATTCAAGGTGATACTAATTTAGTCTTGTCCAATGTTTCTTAACATTGATCTACACAAAACTGAAAAATTGCAGAATCAATAATTAAGCCGTCAAGAAAACAATCATGGGTAGCAGTGATTTTCATACGGTTGTTAACACCATTACAAAATGGGTAAAAAAGGGTGTGACCATAATGTAAAGGGTTAGCTCATTATTTAGCAAAATTGGGGGGGGGGAACAAATCCACTCACCTAATTTACAAAACCTCATCAGCCACTGTATTCTCTGAACACCAATCCACTTCAATCATTCGATTTCTCGTACAAGAACTGCTTCCAGGTGTATGAAGTTCGCCTGTATGAAGTTCGCCACCTCACATGCGATGATCGATGAACTCCTACATTGTCCATCGTCAAAAGACAAATTCACTTCCCAAAAATTGTAGTGCTGACTACACATTCCATCACCCATTGTCCCCACATGAACATTTTCCATCCTTAAACACATGCAGGAGGTTAGCATCTCCGACGGCGATTTCACGCTTCTCTAGTTTCGATACAAGGCACATCATGGAATGACAGCCGCCGCTGACATGCATGTTCGTCGCAATCCGTATGGGAGAACCTTTCGGTGTATTGATATGTGCACATGCAATGGCTAGCATTTCACTGTGTGCACAAAGAAGATCAGGGTTTGCCTTGTCTGGAGAACTGGGAGTATATCCTTTCTTCAGCATTTTGCGCCCAATCACCTTGAGTTTCGCATATAATCGCTTGCTCTGCGGATGCTCCGTGTCCCCAACACAGAAGGAGTGAACCAGTCCAGCTTCATCTGTCCACCAGGCACTCTGCGGCTTCCTCTCGGCCTCGTTCAGTGCCCTCATCGCCTCGATCTTACGAGCTTCCTCGTTCCTTCCTGCGGCTGCATAGATATTGCTCATGCAAACATAGAGCGAGGGCTGGTTCTTGTCGATCTGAATCGCGTTCTCAAACGCCCAAATTCCAACTTCCAGGTTGTCCCATTTCTGACAAGCGCCCAACAGCGCGGACCAGACAGCGATGTGCTTCGAAGACGGCATCTCATCGATAACAGCCACCGCCTTTTCGAAGTGGCCAGCGCGTCCAAACAAATCAACCATGCACGTGAAGTGCTCTACGGTGGGCACCAGCCCATATTGGGCTCTCATCCTCGTGAAATACATTTGGCTCTCGTCGATCAGGCCTGAGTGACTGCATGCATTAAGCACACATGAGAATGTCTTCTCGTCGGGAGGAAGACCCTTCTCTTCCATGCGCTCAAAGCAGCGCAGAACAGAGTGCGAGTTCCCATGCAAAGCATGCCCGGCAATGAGCGCGGTCCACATGCCAGCATCCTGGCAAGAAAGGCTCTCGAGAACTTCCTCAGCTTTGGGCAGTGCTCCGCATTTTGCATACATATCGACCAAGGCATTGCCGAGCATCACATCCTTCTGCAGCAACCTCTTGTTGAGGATTTCTCGATGTATTTGTTCGCCCTTTTCAAGCGCCCCTATGCCGGCACATGCTTTGAGGGCACAAGTATAGGAGATTGAGCAAGGTGACAATCCATCTTTCCTCATTTGCTCAAAACAATCTAGAGCTTCTTGACCAAGCCCTTGTTGGACGTAGCCAGCTATCAATGCGGACCATGATATTGCATCCCTGCGTGGAAGCCAATCGAGCACTTCTCGTGCCGTTGTAAGCGCACCGCATTTGGCGTACATGTCCACAAGGGAATTGCCTAATACAATATCTCGTCTCAGAAGCCCCTGTTTGTCGATCTCTTCATGGATTTTCTTACCTCGGTCCAGGGCAGCTACGCTTCCACATGCTTTCAAGATACAGGTATAAGTTATTGCATTCGGTGAAAAACCATCTTGCTGTATCATGCGATCATAGCAATCCAATGCTTCTTGACCAGAGCCTTGTTGGGCATATCCCGCTATCAACGATGACCATGAGATGACATTCCGCTCAGAAAGCCCTTCAAGAACCTCCTGTGCTTTTGACAAGTCTCCACATTTCACATACATGTCAACTAAAGCATTTCCAAGTACAACATCTCCTTGAAGAAGACCTTGCACATCCGCATGCAGCGCTCGAGCCTTTTCGAGATCGCCTAGATTACCACATGCTTTTAAGATACACGCGTACGTGAACTCATTGGGGGAGATGCCATCACGCTGCATTCGCTCAAAGCAGTCCATGGCGTCTTGACTGCGCCCTTGTTGGACATATCCAGAGATCATTGCAGACCAAGAGACAACGTTTCGGCAAGATAATCCCTGCAGCACTTCATTGGCTGTGTCGAGTGCGCCGCATTTTGCATACATGCTGATCAAGGTGTTGGCAAGGAGAGGATGGTTTTCTGGGAGGAGGCCAGTTGCACGGATGTCTTGGTGTATACTAGCCCCTCGTTGGAGGTCACGGTTCCTTGCGCAGAGCTTCAATGACTCCACAAAAGGTGCAATCTGCAGGTACTTGTCACGTTTCTGAGTGGCCTTGCGCTCTCGATCCCCTTGTGGAGGCCCACCTTTACCTCTCCCTCTCCCTTTCCCCTGTCCTCTAGCTCCAGGACTAGATGCAGCTTTCCTGGATACATTCATCACAACAGCTGGTTGCAGTCGATCCAAATGTTTCAAAATACCGACTCCCGGCACTTTCTTCCTGCTCACCAAGCTGCTGCAGCTGCTAAATGCTATTGCTGCAGATACCAAGATTTGCCAGAATTATTAATGCTTAACATACAGAAAACTAAGGGGGTAGGACTTAGGCTTTAGGGGCTTTAAGGTTTGAGGTTTTTAGGAAAGAAAAAATTTAGCTCGTTGGTAAGAGACGAGTTAAGTTTGCAAATTTGGGTCTTTTCTGTTCAAGCTAGGGGGCCAAGCACCCAGACCAGAACTCATACAACAATCAATTTCTGTGCGACTCGGCTAAGGAAATATGCTCCTCCTCCAGTACTGTCACTATGGAATCAAATCAAAGAGCATGTTATCAGTGGACTGGAACGCCCACGATTATCAAATTAGCTGGCTTGGACAAGTGGCATGAAGATAGGTTTCTCATGTCCATATAATGGTATTCAGAGAATGCATCACATGAGATGGTGATGAACGGATTGAGAGTGCAGGTATTATTTCTTTCTCACAGAATGTTGTGGGTGGAATTTCATCCTAGTCACTTTAAACCAGAAATAAGGACTCCAGCTACAACTGGAGGCATCAGATGACAGATTGTAAAGACCCCAGAACCTCTGAAACTATCAAGATTCTAAGTGTAGAGCCAAAAATAAATCTCGATACACAGAAAAAGACAGGTTCTAAATGCTTTTCAATGGAGATTTCCTGTAGAAAGCCCACAAAAGGTATTGTGTTTCTTTGTTGTCACCACTTGTTTCTTTGTTGAGAGTGCAGGTATTATTAGAATGTTGTGAGTGGAATTTCATCCGAGTCACTTTTAACCAGAAATAAGGACTCCAGCTACAACTAGAGGCATCAGATGACAGATTGTAAAGACCCCAGAACCTCTGAAACGATCAAGATTCTAAGAGTAGAGCCAACAAATAAATCTTGATACACAGAAAAAAGACAGGTTCTAAATGCTTTCCAATGGAGATTTCCTGTAGAAAGCCCACAAAAGGTATTGTGTTTCTTTGTTGCCACAACTTGTTCAAGACCGTTGATTTCCTGCGACAAAATGTCTAGCATTCTAACAGACTTTCTTATGATCCATGCAGAGCCTCATTTCCACGAGGACAAAGAGAATGATTTCAATGGATCACAGTACAAAAACAAAAGGGAAGAAGAAGCAATTCTACATGCTGGGTCATTACAGAGCATAACAAACAAGACTTGAGGAACAGGGGAGCCACAGATGGCGTACCTGAGAGACGAATTGAGAGCTTTCTTTTCCATCATTCTTCTTCTTCTTCTTCTTCTTCTTCTTCTTCTGGTGCCAGTTCTTCACAGAGCCTCTTCTGTGACTGGTAAAAAGGTGCAGGAAGCTCTTGCATCAGGTAAAAGGAGGTGGACATGGCCATGGAGAGCAGGGCAAATCTCTGAGATGAAAGCCCATCTCTCCCTTCAGGCATCCTTACAGCTAACTAGCTATTTTACCTAGCTTGGAAGCTTCCATGTCCACTGTCTATGCCCACAATCTTTCTTCCTCTCCATTTCCCTCCTGATTTTTGCACCCTTGGAGCTAATCAAAGCATAATTTGTATCTTAACAGCATACAAAGATTACAATTACATTGAATTTCTGGTCTTAACGAGGAATCTAATAATTATACACTTGCATCCTAGAAACGTCGTACAATGACTAACGCCTTTGGGCTTCCTAATCTACATGCTATGCAATTGCCAATACAATGCAATTTAGCCGATTATTGGCTGATTCGTGTGGATGCAAAGTGTGTGAAGTGGAGAATCGAATCGAGGGTTAATGAAGTGTGTTCTGAGCACACAAGTACATGGACGATTGAAACAGAAGCTTAAAAAAAACAGACACTTGCGTGAAGCACACCAAATCCAATCTATAACCTGATAAGCCCTTGAACCGTCGTTGTAATAAACCGAATTGTGTTTTGGTCCACTATGTGGTACACAATCTGATCTAATGTATGCTTATCATGCCTTTGTTGACAATAGATCAATCCACTCGAGACACATTTTGGCATAGCAATCATGCATCTTCGAAACAGACTCGACTTCTTCATAGATAAGATTGATGCGCACATGAGGAAATTAAATATGGAGCTAATCAATTTATTGCAAATCAGAAGGTGAATGTACATATAAGACAACTGTTTATGCACATCCTCCTATACAATCTTTTCCATTCCAAATCCATCTCCATGGATGACGGATCAAGAAATCCGGATCAAGAAATCGCTGATCCTTCATGTATGCTGCTGGACCATTGATGGCAATGCTTACATTTCTTTAATTTCCTGCGCGGGATCATATGTTGGGAGTGACAAGGTGCCCTGCATAACATTTACCTTGAATGATTAGAACTCAAAGACAGATTTGCCCCGACACCGACAGCAAAATTTAAAAACACTCTTGGAAACTCACCAATATTGATTCCAGAGTATGTATTCATCAGAAATTGCAGCTTCACCGTCAGAATTGCGATGCCAAATAAAATGTGCATGTGTGCGGTTCTTGATCTCTAGCCTTCCATGCCCAAAACTAGCTTCCCTATATGCTGAATAATCAGGTTGTGGTTCTGTAAAGCTACAAGTTAAAATGCAAGCGTATCACTTTCAGTGACTTTCCTCCATTATAACCAAAAAGCTAAGTACAGGGAAGCGTCACTTACATGCCAGCAATGCCCTCGATATTTCCACCATCACCAATTGTTAGGTAAACTGGAGCAGAATTATCTTTCACAGGCACACGCGCCCCATTCAAGATATGGCTTAAAACATTGGAAATCCTATACTGCACAACGATATTGGATTTTCTTCGACATATACTCTACATGGTTTAAACACAAAGAAATCATTTTGACAGTTAAGACAGCCTTACTGATCTCTCATAGGCATGAACATGACCGGCAAATACAACATCCACTTTATACTTCAAAAACCAAGTTTCAAATTCAATCCGCATTGCTTCTCCTTCCATGTAATGGGCGGTGTTGCTGTTGTACCATGGTGCATGCATCAAAATTATCAACCAAGGTGTCACATTCCTGTCAACTCTTTCAAACTCCTCTCTTAACCATGTCCACTGAGGTGTATACTTTGCTAATACAATGAAAACAAAGATGTTAGATATCCACAAATCCTACAGGCACTTGTTCCTCCTACAAGCTGGTCACAACAAAAAGAACTTTTTTCGCCAGCACTATTTCTTTTTTTATCCTTCAAGGTTAGTAACAGAGAACTTAACTTTTTACATGCTTTTTTATCACAATACCTTGTTGAAGTTATTAAAGATGAGGATCAAATATGATTGATGCAATAGTCCTTAATAGAATGCAAAAGACGTCAATGTCATGAAAAATAAGCTCACATTTAAAACATTCCTTTCTTCTAAGCCTGCTCACTTGGACCAATCTCATCTCCTTGATGTTGAGAAAGATATTATTTAAGTCTACCAGCTTAATGCGCCAACATCTAAATGATCTGATTCCCCAACATTACATTTTGTAAGTGCTTACCATATGCTGAATAGCTTGACAGAACAATTATGTGGGCAGATGCTCTCCGGATAGCATACCAAAGGGGTGATGTACTCTGTGAGGCCAGAAATGGTGTGGGAAACCGATGCATAAATGGTTTAAACAGATCTTCTTCGCCCTGCATATACATATATACAGATTGAAAAAAATAAAACTAGTTGTGATTAAATTATTACCTTAAAGCATGCTCTATTAGGGAATTTTGCTAGATCTTCAGATTACGTTCTCAGAGGTAGAGTGATACTCTCAACATTCAGAGAAATATAGGGCACAACTATTCAATACTTTCACAATACGAAGAGAATTTATTCACATGCACTCCATTCCCTGAAAATAATTTAGAGAAAATCATTGCTTCATTCCAGTTTTTATCAAATATATTTTTGAGATGGATTTCCCGGCCTTGTTCATAAATGAGTCCCATGTTTACGTACTTTGCTGACTACTTTAGATTTTTGTGGCACAATGTACAGTACAAGAGCATACCTAAAAGGCGGAAAGAGAGAAGGAAATAGCTTGGACAAAGATCAAAATAATAGGGAGCCATGTAGAGAGAGAGAGAGAGAGAGGCTTACAATTTGTGGCCTGAACTCAATTTCATGATTGCCCGCTGTCCAGATCCATGACCTACAATTTTTATGATCCAAAAAAAGGTTTATCTTGGGGTGTTACACCCATATTTTATAACTTCTTATGCGGACTTGCAGACAAATTTTTGGAATCAATTTATCTAGGTTTTTGACTTCAACAGATGGGCTTATAATAGTCTGTCAATGAGGACGTTATTCTTTGACAAAGCGTCCCCAGGTATCCCATCGCACCCCATCATCAAGTGGATAATTGTCGGCATAAGAGAGATCGCCAACATATAAGACTGTCATTCCATCTGATTTCTTATAATGCTCGAGAGTACTATATGAATCATATGTTTGGCCCAAGTCACCTGCAGTAGTATGAATCATATGTTTGGTATATAATTTATGTTGGGCACAGAAGAATTGCTCATTTTGTATCATCAGGCATTCCTACTTGACCACAAAATCAGACCAATACATTTCAGTTTTGATTTAGTTTTTCTTTATACTAGGCTTCCTTGCAACAAGTGTTGTTCCAACTTCCCATGGTTCATATTCCCCCCAGGACATTAGAATATAACACGCTGTTCAGAAGGTAAAGCATTGCATTATTGGGAAAAAATCAATGAACGCTACAGCTACTAGGTAGAGGTCCAGATGCCATGCATATGCATTTACTTTTACTCAACTATGAAAATCATGCCAACTCATTTTTGGTTACAATGCTCTCTTGTATGTGAACCATGATTGCTCTGCTGCACTACAGCAGATTACAGTGACCAGTGCTCTTCCTAAGCCATAACAGTTCAGGGAGGGAAGAATATTCGAATTTTCACAAGAGGATATCAAAATCTTTGATAATAGCAAACCAAAGATGGCAATTCATTAAGCTAAACCTGTTTTCTACTTGATGGTAGCAAGCATATCCCATGGTATCCTTCATACATTGTTTACATACCAATCACCCCGAAAACATAAGGTGCATCGGGACCAGGTTTAGGAGGAGTTATGAACCAGAATTCACGAGTACGAGCATCATTCCCAATCCTATATGTATAATTGGCATTATGCTGTACAAAACAGAAAACAGATTAACAAAACAAGCCAGGTTCTACTCTGGTGAAAACCCTTTTCTAGAATATTAGGCATGGACATACCGCAAGACCTTGTATTATGCAGTGGTGAATAAAGCCAGATGTGTAGTTTCCAAATGTATACGTGGTGGCACTGACATTGCTGTTTTCGTATTTGATGTCATCATTTGCTAGAGAATATAATACACTATCTGACGTATTAGCCAATGTTACCCAGGAAATGATCATAGCCTGACCATTGTAATCTCCCTGGGTGATATGCACCTTAACATCAAAAAACATGATTATGTATTATAGAAAGAAAGCTCATTGTACCATCTATTTATTTGTGACTGTCGTAAATAGCTATATTATCACCTGTTGTGGAGCATCAACACCCTCTGGAATTCGAAAGGCGGGGCTGTCAAGTGGCATATCTTTTGATGCAGAGGATTTTCGGGTGTAAAAACTCGTCTTCCCTGCATAACAAAATACAATGCTCCCAAGAAAGGTAGCAAATATATACAACAGGAAAACGGTCCATCTTGTTTTCATTCCGCAAATTGCATTAGAACGAGTAGCCTGTGACAAAGAGTGTAGCATTGTCATCAGCAAAGGCTAAATTAACAGCTGCCAGCATTTGAGCAGTACAGAACTGATGAAAACGATAAATCCCTATTCCCAACTGTGGAACAGAGTTCCAAAATCATCAAAATGCAGCTGTCCAACGAATATCAACGCAAATGCTTTCCAGGATTTCACGATAAAAACTCAAAGCTGGCTCAACGACAGATCGTCATAAGCTCATCAATGCGGGGGGGTTCATGAGCAAACAAACTGGTCCTTTGTCGGCGAAATTTTGTTCCGAATCCCAGGCAAGTGGAGATCGATCCATGGGGAATCTTCTTGGGCAGGATCTTTGTTGTTCCCCCCACGATTTCAAGCGGACCCAGCAAAACTGGCCATCGGCTCTTGCCGAGAGATTGGCAGGAGATGATGATGAGCCATGTATCGGCGTTTAAGGAAAAAGATTCATGAGAGAGCATGGATGATAGATAGTTACCTGGAAGAAGGGGCGATCAACGTGCGGCAGCAGGGAAATTGGGGGGGCGGGAAGCGATGGCGTTACAGAATCTTGGCGGGGCACAGACGAAGCAGATCAAATAGAGAACTGAAAAGAAGAAGAAGAAGAAGAAGAAGTGAACTAAAAACAGATTCTTGAATCATAATCAAATCGATTGATGGATTAAAAACCAATTAATCAATCGAAGCTTAGTCGATCGGCGTCAATTGATTCATGGATAAAACAATCCGGTTAATCGATCGAAGCTTAATCGATCATCGTCGATTGATTCATGGATAAAAATTTGAGTTAATCAATCGAAGCTTAATCGATCGGCGTCCATTGATTCATGGATAAAAAATGTCCAGTTAATCAATCGAAGCTTAGTCGATCGGCGTCAATTGATTCATGGATAAAAAAATCCAGTTAACCAATCAAAGCTTGATCGATCGGCATCAATTGATTGATGAATACAAAATCTAGTTAATCGATGGCAGCTTAATCAATCGGTGTCAATTGATTGATGGATAAAAAAATTCAATTAATCAATCGAAGTTTAATTGATCAACGTCAATTGATTCATGGATAAAATTTCCAATTAATCAATGGAAGCTTAGTCAATCGACGTCAATTGATTCTTGGATAAAAATTCCAGTTAATCAATTGAAGCTTAATCGATCGGCGTCAATTGATTCATGGATAAAAATTCCAGTTAATCAATTGAAGCTTAATCGATCGGCATCAATTGATTCATGGATGAAAAATATCCTGTTAATAAATCAAAGCTTAATTGATCGGCATTAATCGATCAATCCATCGATCCATCGATGATGTATGGATCGGCCTAATACCGATGATGCATTTGCTCACCGCCATCGATTTGTCAATGACAACTGAGTCGATCGATCTGTCTAGCTGCCCAATTTGATCGATCCTCTTTAGAAAACTGCTCACTACTCAAAGACATCGTCTAGATTGTAGGCCAACCAATTACTTGATTCCATTCGTTGTGCCTAAGAAAGAAGCAAAGCATGCAATCCTGTGGAGTGAAAAAAAAAAACAGAACTGCAACTGAGAGACCACTGCCGATCGATCAGATGTTGGTGCCATTTTGAGAGATAAGGTCCGATTGTTGCATCACGTTGTCTGTTTGGTCGATCATTGGATGTGTTGTACCAGCATCTACGGACATTATCGACGCTCGAGCTATTTAAAATCTCGTATAATAGAACATGCTTTGCTTCGCAAACATAAGCTACTTTTAGCCAATAATTTGAGAGCCCATGAATACAAAGCGGAATTTCAGTCATGCAAGCAACATAAAATTCGATGACACGATGTTTTCAAATATCTCCGCGTGCTTCCAATCTCGAAATCGCCTAGTTGAAACTCTAGCTATTACATATGCTATATCGGAAGGCGTCGTACAATCTTTTCTATAATGAAACGAAAAAAGAACTTCAACCAGCAAAATAAGGGAAGGGACAACAGAAAACAATAAAAATAAATCAAGAGCTAGATTTGGCTGAGCACCCCTAAACAACAGCAAGAGATAGATAGACACATAAACCCATGAACAAGTGAGCGCAAAGTAGACTATGAAGTTACATGGACTTGAACGATGTATTGAAATCAGATCGCTCCAGATCGAGCTTCTTGAATCAAGTCTCGCAAAGATTACACGATTCAGCGGGCGAGATGGATTTGCATTTCCGAGAAAACAAAAACATTTATACGTCCCAGATGGTCCAACTTCAATGATTTCAAACGACCGTCTTCCGACTATTTCCCATTTCCCAGTTGAAAACCGGAAAAAACCAGCACTGTGGTACTGAAATCATATCGCTCCAGATCGAGCTTCTTGCCTCAAGTCTCGCAAAAGATCATTACATTACGCGATTCAGCTGGCGAGATGGATTTGCATTTCCGGAAAAAAACACAGAACAAAAACATTTATATGTCCCAAATGGTCCAACTTCAAGTGATTTCAACAAAATTGTCTTATTGACTATTTCCCATTTCCCAGTTGTTGGAAACTGGAAAAACTAAACACTGCGGATCTCAAACTCCGTACTCCATTTTATGCAATCCAATTGAGAGGAAGAACTCCAAGTCCGCAGGAGATCGATCTCCCCTGCATCTCTCGTCTCCTCTTCTTCTTCTGTCTACCGACACAGACGATCGATCGAGCTCTGCTTCAAGGCTTTTCTTCTGTGCCCGACCTTCGCAGGGTTCCCCAGGTGAAAGAGCCCCTTCCTCCCGCCGACAAGAGCCTCTCTACCTCCGCAGCCCCTTAATCCTTTCCTTCGATTCGATCGTTTTACAGGTGAACGCACCCATCTCTCGCAATGCCTTGGGGAAATGAAAAAAGAGACTAGTCCTTTCTTTGCTTCTTTGTTTGCGAATCCGAGAGGGGCATAGGATCTGTTCTTTGCAGCGGGAGAAGAGAGTAGTCCTGTGGGAAAGAAATAGGTGCCAAAACCAGGCTTTCATGGCTTCCGAGGGCTATGTTTGATTCCATAGTGAAGTTCTGGTGTCAAAGATTGTCTAGATCTCACGGCTTGAGTGAGCAGACTCAGGTTTCGATCATGAACCATTGGCTTTGGAAAACACTCGATTTGCATAATTACACTCTGTTAATAGTTACTGCTTTGACTCAGCAAGTTTTGATTGATTATGAAGATTGGAAGGCCACAGTCTATACAGTTAAAACTTAAGAGAGCATCAGCAAAAGAGTAGTGTTTAACATGCGCTTTAGTTCATTATATATCTAACTTTTCCCATCTCATGAAACTCGAGAAAAACAAGGTTTCATCTCTTGAAAAGCAGTGTTTTAACATGTTTCATACATAACTCTTCCTCCCACATCCAATTAGGGAAAATGAAAACAAATTCTGTTTTAACATATCTATTTCTTTCATTCTCTCCACACTATCTCTACGCTTTTGGTAGTTTACAATTTGTCCAAGGTGAATATGTTTGCACTTACTGATCTTTCGACCGAAACTGATTGCTTTTGCCATCTCTTGCGAGCATTTGAGGGAAAAGTCTACCCATATTAAACTAGGTTTTTGGAAAGAGAAAACAACATCCCGAACCAGAAAATGTTCCTCCATTAGACCACTTTTTGTTCTTCATCCTCCACCAGATTTAGGCATTCATCATTTTGCTTAGGAAAGTCAGGCTTTCATTCTTTATGGAGGATTGGATCAGAAACAGTATCAAGATCTAGGTCCCGCTTCTCTACTCGTGGCATAGTCAACACGATTTTTTGTTGTTTAACTGTGTTTTGATTTAGTTTTGTAAGGGTACCGTATGACAAATACAGCCTAGAAGTCAATCGACACTGTTGGTATTAATGCAACCATTGCGTATAGACATCTTTTCATAATAAATGTGCGATCATCCATATCTACTAAAGATAAAGGTATTTGTTTTTATTTTGAAAACGAGTAAGATGCATAATACATTGCTAAGCTTCTTGGAATGTATTCATGAAGTCTTCAAAGTATTGCATTCATTAACGTGATATAAACACACTGTTTTGCAGATTTTTATATGCTACAGTCTTGGTATGTGTATTTATTTTATTGCAAAAAATACAGTATGTGCCAAACTAATGAGTATAGGTTCAGGGGATAATTGTTAACAAAATTGAGCTCGTCAGTAGTTTAAAATTTTCAAAGTTAGGTTTTATGTAGACTGTGTGTAAGCTGTTCCATGATGCTTCTTCTTGCTTTTCCCAGATGCTTATGACTTTAGTAATCTCCCATATTTTCTGTTATTCCTGACAGATGCAGTGCTTGTTTTGCAGCTGGTTTGTTTTACTCTTCCATGGCATCATTAGTCCAAAAACCAATTTTAGTTGAATCATCAGTCAGCTTGGAACTCAGTGGGACATATTCACATCTACAGCCATTGGCCCATGAAGTGTTTCTCGGCTCACACAAACTTGCAGCTTTCTCTACAGGAAGAAAATCACTCTCATGTCAAGATATTTCCTTTAAGCCACTGCCTTCGGATTCATTTAAAATTCATCTAAACCCTTGTTTAATTCATACAACTAAGAGATCCAACATAGTTCGGTCTTTGTATAGCTCTGGTGATGGAAGTGTTGGAGATTCTAAACTCCAGCAGGTATTAGTAGACATGGTCCGCATCCAAGTAGGGAAAGTGCGAATGGTAGAGTTTGTTGACGAAAGGTCTCAACATTTACGCAGTATTGCTGATGAGGCTACGTTTGAATTTGACCAAATTGCTTACCGAACAATGAAGGGCTTAGATGCAACTGGAAGCCGTGTAAGAGATGCATTTTCCAGATTCCTTTTGGAGTTCTCAGTTCTGATTGCAAGCTTTCTTTTTCTATATAGTGTCTTATGGTGTACATAAAAATGTTTTGGGCATTATAAACATTCTTCTGATTTTCTAATATGCTAGTTCTCTCTTGATGCTAAAATGTTTACATGACAAGAATGATGCAGTCTACAGAACTATAATACATAGCGCATTTTGAGCAGGTACTCCGTCAATTAGATGCTGATTCAAATGCAATTGTACAGGAGTTGATGGTTGCTCGGGCTGAGCTCGAGGTATGAAGTTACGTTGTGGGCTATTTCTCTGTGTGCTTGCTTTAATTATGTCATGTTGACCTATGGCATGTATTTGAACCCCTGTTCTAAGGTACATTCACAAATAAACTTGTAAGACTTGTTTGTTCTTCCTATTTTCAATCTGCATTAAGTATGAAGTAGGGGTTTTTGTTGGTACTTTCAGTTAATTTAGTTCAAAGCAAATATCTGAAATTATGTTGGTCTTGTTATTCTCTTGACAGGCCCAATCTAGAGATTTTGAAGAGTTTCAAATCCGTGTAGCGTATTCAAGAAATGAAGGCTTGTTTTTCAAAAATTTGTACAGACCTCCTCAGGCATGGAGACATCACAGAGGTTTATCAAAAGATAAAATTGAAGACGTATGCTTTCTTTGTCTCTCTGTATGATGTAGAATGAAATAAATATTCTATTTATTGAACTTCGAACTTATATAAACGCATACGGTACCCCCATATTTCATCTTCCCATCTCCTTTGATGTGCGACAGGTTTTTGGTGATTTCAGTTTTTATATTGAACTGCTTTGCATTACGATATGAACTGCTTGTTTTTCTGTCTCGATCATCTATCCATTAAGAAAATCAGCAAGCCAGTAAACTCAACGATCTATATGACTGACTTGCCTTCATGACAGAAATTAGGCAAACAAAGTCTTGCAGTATCCAAGGACTCTTCATGGGAATAAATAGAGGATTGTACTATACATTTGAAAGTACAGCAAAAAAACTAAAGTTGAAAATTAAGTAAAAAATCATGAAGATCCATGCATGATTCATCCACATTGTGCTCTTTAAGGGTTGGGCCATGTCATATTGACTTGCCATATTATTTCAATCCACTGTTACATTAGTCCATAGTTCATCCTTATTTTTATTTTATTTTGATGTTTACTCTCTCCATAACAACCTCAGTCTCTTTAAGAAACAAATTACAAGTCCTAGAATCATCATCTTTCTTCTCTCCTCTCCTCCCTGTCACTTCATATTAGAACAAAAATTTCTATCTTCTTTAATGATTTTTCTGAAGTGTTTACTGTGGATATGCAAAGCTGTGTATGAATTTATTTGCTAATAATATACACCTGAACTTGTCTGTAGAGTTTGCATTTCATAATATGTTGGGATTGACTTTAATTCAGCAGCACATGTATGGGCGGTTGGTGCTTGTTTCGTTACTGGAACTCTGGCTTGAAACCCTCAAAACGTGAGAGACGGATCCTCTGAAAATCTAAGCTTTAAATCGTTTTTTATACTGCAGAAAGTAGCACTAGTTGCGATGGATTCTGGGCAGGAGTTTGGCCCAGGCTATAGGCAATTATTATATGGAGGACTATCTCTGGTGATGGTGTCATTTATTTGGAGTTCCAGCGCAGGTAATAATCATATACTTTGTATTACATCTAGCTAATAGCAGAAGCAATAAATTTCAAAACCTGCATCTACCTTACTGTTCAGCGTGTCTTTCATACCCCTGAAGAAGAAGCTTATCTCTTTCAAATTTATGTCAGAGTTCACATTGATTATTTTATTCACGCTTTGCTTGATCCTTATTTGTGTGTGAGTTTTTATGTTGAGCTCTCCAGCATAGAGGAGAAATTCCTAATATTCCTTTTGTTGTCATTCAAAATCAACTTTATAAAGTCACAAGATTTATTCCTGTCAAAAACAGAAAAAATATCCTTAGAAACCATTCATAGAAACTTTTCTGCATTATCAAAAGTCATTTGATATGCCAATTGGGATGTATGTCTTTCTGCACTGAAGGATTTGTTCTTAGGAAAATTTGACTAAGGATGTCTATCTTCAGCTTTGATGGCAGGAACATGCATGCGGATGTCAAAACTTGTATCGTATGGTGTCATTTTCTCACTTCTACTCGCTCAATTGGCATACATCAAAGCTATTACAGAAGAAGAAAGTGATGGGGTCCTAGATATGAAAAGCATGCCTGTAAAGGAGGAAGAAAAAGACTCTCAAAAGGATAAATGAGTCAAATTTGTTTTCTGCATCTGCAGTTGTACATATTAGAAAGAGTCCCATACAAATGTAAATATAAGAAGCTAAGCTGATCTTGTTTGGGGCTTTATACATAACCAGCCTTTTTGTACTATGGTTAGCGAAGAATTCATAGGCATTGTCTATTATTATTTAATCTTTATTGAGGAAAAAGGCTGTCAATGCAACGGTGTCCCTTGATTTGCTGTGGCTATAGGAAAGCATGACGCCACTTTTAACAAACTTACCAGGAAGAACGTGGAAATAGGATACACAAATTTGCATTACTTAAATATATACCAGGGCTTGTAATTTAAGCCGAGTAATTATGATTTTTAAACTGCCTTGTTCCACTGTTTGTAATTACTTAAATATATACCAGGGCTTGTTCCACTGTTAATAATAATCATGTAATTTTGCTTTGTAATGCTCGAGATTATATTGCTTCCAATACTAAAGAAGGTTTAATTTATATACTGGCATAAATACAATCTTTGCATTGCAGTAATTGTGTACACTAAACTTTGGGACTAATTATAACTTCTACTCACTAACAAGGATCAGAATCACATCTAGATCTTGAACCAAAGAATTTTCAAATAGCAGCATGAAGCTGTAATCGTATCACATGCTTCCTGTAGCCAAGATGAAAGAATATCATTTTAGTTTTGTGACAAGTTCTTAATATTTGCAAAGCTAATGGTGAGGAGAGGTTGACGATGAGAAAAACAATGTAATTATGCATTGGCTTTATTCAGCAATTTCTATTCTATGGTGTGGAGCATCACAAGAAGATTTTTCAAGAAGATAGTCTGGGCATTGTACATTACCTTGTACATACAATACCCTCCAAGATGAACCCCAACCACCAAAACCTGCTTTCTCTCTCAGTTGGCATTTCTGCTTCTTTTGGTCCACAACAATCACCACCGACTAGTTTTACTCTGTGCATGATACTCTTTTCAGCACCAATGTGGCACACATACACACAACCATAGCTTTGATGAGAATTTTCCGCTTTTCCACTTTATGGCCTCTTCTACTTGATAGCTTGGATCAACAAAAGTTGAGATAGAACCATTACTTACCTAGATTCACCAACAGATTGTTTCTGACAGACAAGTCACCAAATAAAGTAAAGAGAAATGACCCATTCTGCAAGGAGACTGTCTTCTGGCATAGATACGAGCTGTCCTTCATGACTGAAAGAGCAGATGCTAGCTGAATGAGCCATGCCAAAGCTGAGCAGCACCTTTTTAAAGCTCATGAAAGAGAATGAGCAGTCAATGATTCTGTATTTGATCTTTTTACCACCACACTAAACAGGCCCTACTTCATATGCGTTCCCTTTACAGGCAGGGATAAAATACTTAGAAAAGTTCATAAACAACCCCATCTGAAGTACAAACATGACAGCCCAAATTAAAATACTCTTTGTAAAACACAGCCAAAATGAATGAATGATGCCAGCGAAAACAGAGTTGAAATGAATGGTACTTCAAATGATTAAGGCATACATAATGCTACAAGGAAAACTAGCAACTGTCATCAGAACTCTACATTTGACTTTGATAATAGGAAAAAATTTGCCCACCAGTTATTCTCTCAACCGATGCAAGAATTGTTGATTGAGCTTCTTCATGGTCAAACCTTCAAAGAACAGAGTAATGAATGAAAGCCCATTACTTGGCCTGTCGAAAAATGTTTCTTAGAGCCGTCATCTTTTCCCATGCTCACTCTCTATCACTTCCTCATATGGCTGAATTTTATATAGGTCGAATAACATTAGTTACCCTTAGTAGCAACTTCCAGAAAGCTTCAGCTCATATCAAACTTCTACTTTCTCTTCATCTTTGTGTACATTTACAGCCTTTTTCTTCCCAGCCGCAGACATGGCAAAAAACTCCACGATAACCTCTAGTGGCATGCCTTTCGTTTCTGGTACTTTGATGAAAACAAAAATCCAGGCTATGAAACAAAATGCTGCAAAAATGGCAAATGTTTTTGCTATACCTAGAGCGTCATCCAAGATTGGAAAGAGCTCTGTAATCAATATGTTTGTAATCCACATGGCAGCTTGGCATATTCCTGTGCAAATTCCTCGGACCCTTGTTGGGAATATCTCAGCACAGAGCATGTTTGGAATCGGTCCAAATCCCGTCACAAAGAATATTACATACACCATCACACTGAGGACTGACACAACAGCAAAGACAGTATCATTTGCTGGAACAACATTGATGATTATGAGAGAGAGAAGGGCTAACACAAGGATCGGGAGTGTGGTAAGAAGGATCCTCCTGCAATAAAGCCGATATTAATTACAGTTTGAGGTTGTACGAGGATCGAAGAAAGCATGAAAACTTGGGCATTGGGTATGAGAACTGTACAGAACATGTAGATGAACAAAACAGTGTGTTAAGGAAACATACCGCCGGCCTAGTACATCCATAAGCCCCATCGCCACTATAATGAAAGGAAGAGAGATCAAATTGATAGCTGCACTTGCTAGAATAGAAGCCGAATCAGATCCAATGCCTATACTTGATAGCAATACATCTGCACCAGACTCTTGCAATATCTTTGGAGTGAAGTTGAGAACCGCATTGATCCCACCAAACTGTGAGAAAAAAGACATGACATAGATCTAGTTTCAAATTGAGGAGATTTCATAGTAGGGTTAAGGAACCAGAAGAGTTTCACACTGTTTTTCCAGTTCAATATCCTGGCACTCCAGCAAAGAAAACAAGCTACTGCTTGTATTATTAGAACTAAAACCCTTGTTTTACTCTCTCCAATCCCTCAACATCACCCTGCAAGAACTTATTAGCTATATTTTACAAATTAAAAGAACATTTATCATCTACAATATTGCCATAAACTGAACTCTGAAGCAGGGAAAAACAGAACAGTGCAGAACAGAGGCTAAAGTAATGAACTATGGTCAACTATCTATCTATCTCTCTTACCTGCTCAAGGATCTGCAATGTCACTCCAACAATGAGAGCTTGCTTCACACCACCATCAAACAACTCTGACCATGCTGGACCCTTAGTAGCGAGCTCAGCTGGATGTATCATCGCTGGTCCAACTTGATTATCCAGATGAAAGCTCTTCCCATATTGAGATGGCCTGCTCACTAAAGCTGCAGCTGGAATAGATTCCACATCTCCCATTGTGCTACCGAACCGCGGAAGAGAGTAAGTAGATACTCCTCGAGGTGCACCATCAGCTGGAGTTTCTTGAAACAAATACACACGCTTATATTCCCCTTGATCGGCTTTTCCTTCAGTACCTTCAGGACCTGTCCATTGAAATGCCAACTGCCATCCACCACCTATAGCTGTACTTCCAAGGGAACCCATGAAGCTTCCTCCGTGAGCAGGTTCAACATTACGGAAAACTTTATCCCTATCCCAAAAACGACTACTGTTCGTAGAGAGAAGAGGGCTTGTTAATCCCTCATCTTCATCTTCTTCCGTGTACTCGTCATTCACATCATGATGCTTTTCTCCGATTTCCTCATCATCATTGAAATCATCAAAGTGATGGCCTCCCTGAAGATGGCTCTGTGTGCTTCCATAGCCTTGTAGATTCTCGAGGATGTTCCCTCTAAAGCTTCCCATTAGAGGAACCATAGGATCCATAAAAGGGACGCTGCTGCGGCGTGGAGTTCCTTGTTGCATAAAGCTTCCAGGTCTTGAGATGAATCGTTGCGATCCAGTAACACTGGAAAGGGGCATTGCAACCCATGCGTTTCCATCTTCAGGGGTATATAGCTTAATGTGGGAGCGACCTAAAATATTGCGTGCACCAGCAGAATCTCCATACACATCGGCTGGTTGAATAATATACTCCTCCAACACTGGATCTTCACCTACCCCCAAACCTTCAACCAAAAGGGCCATTTCTCCTGGAAAAGTGAATGTCCACAAAAATCAGTCTTGCCAATCCAAGGGCACTATATCCATAAAGGATCCCAGGCACTTTGGATCTACTGTTTAATCTTGCATGAGCACATGTATATACAAATACAGATCTAATCATTTACCAAAGCAAGTTACAATATGGTTCATTAAATACAAAAGCTGTGTTTATGATATACAAATAATTTAACGACCTATGCTCGTTAACGGCCAATTGGATCTACATGAAAACAGATCCAATTTTTGGCCTAACCAGCCTACAGTATGGTACATTGAGTACAATGCATGAGCTCATGTGATGCACATAATCTGCTGGACGAGTATGAGTAATGTAAAGCAAGACGGTACCTGATACATCTTCCTTGCTCCGAAGCCTTTGTAGAACTTTCCTAGCTTCTTTAATCTTACCCTTGCTGACAAGCCACCTGGGAGATTCAGGTAAGAAGAAGATACCGAGAAGAAGATACAGTGCGGAAGGAATCAAGATGAATCCAAGCATCATTCTCCAACTGGGGTTGCTTGTGAGGGAGAAGCTGAAGACCATACAATAGGCAAGGAACATGCCAGATGTGCCTAGAAGCTGTGGGAGTGTATTCAATTGCCCGCGTATTTCTGCAGGAGATACCTCAGAGATGTACATCGGAGCAACCGTGACAGCTAATCCAACTCCTATACCATCTACAATGCGAGCAGCGAGAAGCATATACACGTTGGGTGACCAGAACATAAGGACCGCGCCGATGCAATACAGTATAGCTGAGATGCATAGCATCTTTCTTCTCCCGAGCCAATCTGCCCCAGTCCCTGCAAATGTGGTGCTAATTGCAGCTCCCACTAAAGATGCCGCTGCCACGGAACCTTCTAGGACTGGCTGTTCATCTAGATTGAATTCTGGATCAATGTAGAGTAATGCACCTGGATAACATCGGAAGCACATTCACAATTTGTACATGAACAGAAAATCTGTGTTCCCATCTACTTGATACATAATATACACTACTGCCCTTCACAAAAAACACAAAGAAAATGTAAGCGTGTTCTTGTTCCTATACATGCTTTCAACCATATACACTTGTGACCGTATATGTGCGCATGCAAGGGCATCTTTGTTTTACAGAACGTTAGATCAGCTAGAACTAGTGGTACAGAAAATCCCACTAAGACCTTATTGGTCTCACTTATTCCAATAGGGTTTGATCATCCACAGAAGGTGAAGCTTCGCCGTCGCAGATATGGGATACAAAAGCATTCACAGATGAACATGGGTTTAGCTACCTAAACACTTAATCTATGGTAGAAGATCTCTCCCTCCATCTCTCCCTCTCATCCGCTCTCTCTCTCTCTCTCTCTCTCTCTCTCTCTCTCTCTCTCTCTCTCTCTCTCTCTCTCTCTCTCTCTCTCTC
>JBBBWG010005447.1:0-25073 GCA_037176905.1 Azolla pinnata
CCCCCCCCCCCCCCCCACGTCAGCACCCGCTGCGACGAGCAGGCGCCACGTCAGCACCCGCTTGATCTTTGTTTTTGTTACATACAAAACGAACAAGAAGAAACAAGGAAAGGAAAGGAAAGGAAAACAGAAGAAGAAGGAAGAAGAAGAAGAGAGGAGCAGAAGAAGCAGACGACGACGACGACGACGACGACGACGACGACGACGACGACGACGAAGAATGGATCGCGTGCTTCGCTCCTTCGCTGGACCCCTGCGCGCAGGAGCTTCCAGCCTCCGAACCCTCCGACCTTCGCCATCTCCTGCGCCTTCTTCTCCCTCCTCTCCTGCGTTCTCCTCGAAATCGGATCAGCCTGAGGTTAGTACGCTGGGCAATCCTCCTCCTCCTCCTCCTCCTTCTGCGGCGCATGAATCTTCTCCACACCCTCCCCATGGCGTTGAAGGCCCTGAGAAAGAAGGGAACGTTCCTTCTGACGAAGGAGGAGCAGGGGAAGAAGAAGAGGAGGAGGAAGAAGAAGAGGTGGAATTCAAGAATCCGCTGACAGGAGAGGTGGGAGGTCCTAAAGGCCTTGAACCTACCCGCTTCGGTGATTGGGAGAAAGGAGGCAGATGCTATGACTTCTGAAAACAGGCTTTCCTTCTCTGACTCATGGATGACGGGATCCAACCAGAACTTTACCTGGAATGCTCGATGCGGTCTTGGCTTGGATGGTATCTCCTGAGCACCACAGACCAGGATACCGCAGGATTGCTTGGATTTGCGTCTCTGAACTGGTTGAAAGGGCCAGATTATACATAGGTTTCAAGTAGTCTGCTTTCCATCTGGGAAATTTGATCCCTTCTTTGGTTTGAATCATACGTCTGTACAACAGTTTTTACGGAAAACGGATTGTGTTTTATGTTTGAATCTGTGCTTTGATCGACACTGAAATTTACATGAATTTGAATATACGATCCTGATTTCTCTTCCTTAATTTGACTAGATTGTCTATGCGTACAGTATAGTTTTCCTTGACGTTTGGCAAGGCATAATCAATGCATGAAATGATCCATATGAAACTGTACATTGGTAATTGATTACCTTCAAAACTGATGGCTGTGGCATTTCTGTCGACGAAGCGAACAGTTGCTCCTTCCTTTCTTGATGGAATCAGTTATGCATGCATCTTCACTAACAAAGAATGGCCTACTTTTCGAACACAAACAAGGAGATACCGAGTCGCGTACATATAGTTACAGTGGATTATCAGCAAAGATTGTCTCTGATTCCGCTTTGTTGTTCATGTTCCCACTTCCAGTCTGAAAAACTGTTGATTGGCTCTCATGCCTTCAAGCATCAGTAATGATTCTCCAAACATGTAAGAAGAGGGCTTATTCCCCATATCCAATGAGGGAGTTTTCATAAAAAATCCTTCAGGAAAAGCAGCACCTCATATATGCGCTCAAACACCATACTTGCTTAGAAGTCTTGCTACATGCAGTGCATATATATCCTTCTTGTTGCAGCGAACTGGTATGGGGTATTGAACTTTAAAGAACTCGATACAAAACAACAAATCTCTGCATATACATACGCAAGGATGCCATTTTACTTCCTTCAACAATCTCCATCTGCAAGGCCAGTTTCGCTTTCC
Organism: Azolla pinnata; assembly: GCA_037176905.1. NCBI lineage: Eukaryota > Viridiplantae > Streptophyta > Polypodiopsida > Salviniales > Salviniaceae > Azolla > Azolla pinnata. The sequence goes on from JBBBWG010005447.1 coordinate 1,635, forward strand.
ATGAAGGTAGTCTAATTTTGTTTGGAGACTGCTTCGATGAATACGTTTCACTTTTTGCTTCAATCATGAGCACAATGATCCAGTAAAACAAAAAGAATCCACTATTAAACTTTTTAGAGAACATTCACAAAAGATCATGCTTCTTTCGAATTTTGAATTGTCAAAACTGTTGGTAGTCTGGTTAATACCAATGTGTGTGGAAGCTGAAGAAAAAGATTGCGATATATGACAGAACCTGCAACCATTGCGATTACAAAACACAAATTTCAATTTTAACATTCATGTTAGCTCTAAAATGTTTTGGGTCAAAATCTGGATCTTTTGGCAGTTGAGGATAGTAATAATGTATATGGAAGCAAAAGAAAGGTTAGAATATGGCATTGTACCTACGACTACTGAGATTACAAAACAGCTATTTCAAACTGGCATGAGAAAAATACAATGGTTAATATGTTTGTACATCCGCCAAAAAACCGAGGAAAATGCCATGCACCAGGCAGCTAGTTTCATTTGTTAGACTTTTCCTCTTCTGTAGGATTCCTAACATATTCGGGCTTCAGCTCATACTTTCCTTGGTTAGGACCTCTCTTATTGTAATTGCAGAGGTCGCTCATTACTTCTTTCAAGAAGGCCTGAAATAGCATCTTCAGCATTATTATACAGCATTTTATCCCATTACTTTTATTAATCATATAAAACCCTTTAGTGCGTTTGATCCAGATCATTGCCTTGCATCAACTTACAACTGGGATTTCCAAGGTCATTATGATAATATAATACTAAACAATAAAGTTAGTACCTCTGGCTGTTGTGTTTCAGCAACAAGATTTTTTAGCGTCCAATAAGGTTGTTGTTCATATAGCTTGAAAACTAAATCTTCGAGCTCTGCACGTTCAATCCTTATCCTCTTTGTCTCTGGAGCTTTCGCAACAGACGCTTTTTTCTGCATGAGATAACAAATTGCATCAGCTACAACCAAAAACATGTATACTTTCTTGAGTGTGCTACATCCTGAAATGAATCAAAGAACCATGACATAAGGACGGACAGCACTCGATCATCAGAGCACTTAAAAAGTAGACAAAGTGCTTGAATCAAGTTTCCGTATTTCAGCAAATGAGCAAACTCATCAAGAGTCTGAGGCTCGAGCCTTCTTTCTGTACATAACAAAAACATGATATTAAATGAATTACTAATGGGAATATTGAGAGCCTTATCCTGTCTGTTCTATTAAGTTAGATGGACAGACGGTTCTGATGTAGGAAGTAACCCTGACAGGACGAATCTCCACTTTGTGAAAATGACTAGCTAGGCACTAGAGCCATTCCTTGTGAGTAGGTCAAAAAATGGGTGAGAAGAGAAAAAAGTGAGTGAAGATGACATAAGAAGCCTGAAAGACTATTTTCAATCCATGTCACTTTACAAGATCTATTAATCATGAACACAACTTCTGTACATATTTGACATGAGTATCATATAAATCATGCTTGACAGGGGTAAAGGGATAGTGCAGGGAAGATGACATGTATATCTTGTCCTTCCCCTCGTCGTTACCTAAAGAAAAAAAAACGACAGCTATTGAACACATTTGACAAAAGAATCACGAACATGCATTGCTTGTAAGATATATGACGAATGCTTTAATAAGGGGAGGGGTACATCTTCTGGAACTCATGCTCTCAAAACAGATGTCACTTCTATGGCATAATGAATCAAATATTTGACAGTAAACCCTAAGTCTTTGACAGATGACCTTGGTGATATATGTCGGACCGACAGCAACAGGCTGAGGTCTGATGTAGACCCCATGATCGTTTTCCAAAACCTACAAAGAGACGAAGGTCATCAATACAATCCCTTGTTGGTGGAAACACATTAAAAGAATAGAGGTTTTATCAGCTTACCTGTAATGTTCTTGTCTTGATCCTGGATTTATCCAACCTTTCTCTACAAAGTTTGCGATAGTCATCACTTACAAAGGTATTTGGCTTCATGTCAAACTTGTGTTCTACTTTACCTTCTACTGCCAGCTTCCCTGAAAGAACTCTTCAGACATATGCCACAAACATGAATTTCACACAACACTTGGCAAGAATCGGCAATAGAAACAGGTGTAAGACGCTGACCCTGGGGCGTTTCCGAAAACGCATGCATAGGTATGAGGTCCTTAGTTGAGTTAAGCAGGTACGCTTTTGGAGTTCCGATCTCATTTGCTGTCAACTCCAAGCTGGAAGATGTATGCATTTACAGACAAGATGTCAGAAACTAAACTCTTAATTCAAATGCTCTAGTTTTGTTCATTATTGCCACACCAACGGAGCCAATTTCGTCACTACACGCTATGCAAAAAGTCTATGTCAAGATCAAGAACCTTTCCTTTCAAAGGCGCCCTGCTCATGGATACTCACTTCACAACTGCTTCAGAAAGGTGCAGAAATACCTTCTTGACAAGAATCCTAACAAGCCATACTAGAGACTTCATCTTAAAACCAATTTACTCCCAATGTCCAACATTAAGCTCAGATATTTGAGATACTGAGAACAAAATCTCTTCAGAATCTTTCAGTCTTCTTAATGGTGATACAAACTGTTGAGAACTTGGAGAAGCCATAACTTTGGTTAAAAATGAAGAAGAGGCTTTCTCTGTGTAACTTTCTTATTTGCATCAATATGCAATGTAGGACAGTCACATGTAGAAGAATGAATGCAGTGATGTGTCAAAAGCGTGTCAATAATAATTCTCTATGTAAGTCATACTAGCTCCTAAGAAAGAAACAACCCCCACAGAGACGTAAAAAGGGTGGTCCAGACCCCACTTGAACAGGTCTCTTATTGTTGGCCTTCATTTCCATTCTAACTGATTGATCAAATGGCTTACAAGATCGGGTAGAATGTGATTGAGTCAAAACAGCAGAAGTATCAAGGAGGGCCTAAATTTTCCAGATAAACACAGCTTAACTACTGTTTTCTTTCATACTCTTAGATTTATTTGGAAAAAAAGACAGGAGGCATGAAGCAATAAGATGGAATAATAAGCAGGAGATATTAAAGGAAAAACATGAGAGGAGTAGAGCACGGATGGAATCTTAGACAATGTTTGATGCAAAACAGTGAATTCCAACGTTAGAGAAGGGGATAATAAAGCGGGAGAAAACTAATGGAAAAGTGATGAAAAACAACGAAACCATGCTTACATAAAAATGCAGATCTGTGAAGGAATGGAATGAGACATAAGCAGAAAAAATGGAGGGAAAAAAGGCACGTAGAGATCAATTTTCAGATAATATAGCTTTTGCTATAAATTTCCAGCTAGATCATTCCAAGAAAGCATTCGAAAAGAAATGGAGTGTGTAATCCATGGATTAAAACAGTGTATTGTAGGGAAAACAGAAAATCGCGGGGCAGTGGACGATATACATACATACAAGAGAAGTGCAAGAAAGACCTACCTGAATTGACGATTCTTTCCCTCTGGTTTGGTCGGATCGAGTGTGAGGATGAGCTTCGAGAGGCAACTACCTGCTTCGGTCTGCTGTTTCCATGAGGAGGCAACCCTAGGAGGCACTTTGAGGAGCCAAACAGCTCTATCTGCACGAGAAGTGTCGAGCGATGGCGAAGAAGAAGAAGACGAGGAAGACGATGAAGAAGATGGATTCGCTGCTGCGGCAGCGGCAGCTTTCTCCTCGCCGCCATCGCCACATATCTTCGACATTCTTTCTGATTGAAGAAACGCAGAGAAAGAGAAAGAAAAGCTTTTCCCTCCCGTCTGAGTGAAGTGATTAAGAGGAATGCGATTAGAGGGTGATTAAGAGTGCGATTGATGACAGACCAAGTTGATTAATGATGATAATGGCCATTAGGAGCTAGCTGGGAATGGTTTGACGAATTAATTAGGTCATGATTTGGGAGTTCCGCGAATTATTTCCCTCACGAAATGGAGCAGGAAAATTCCTAGTTTTTGAAGGAGCAGAAGAAGTAAAGTCGTTGGATTCCTAGGTAATATTGCCTCCGTCTTGATAACTGCTGATTATGGATGTGATTTTATAGATATGGTTAGCGATATGAAAAGTTATAAAGAGGTTGATTACGAGAGAATTCTCCGGAAATGCAATTGCAAACGATAAGACTCCAATGATGGCTATATAGGATTTCACAATGATTTTCATCAAGTTTGAGCTATGATCAAATATCAGTGTCGATCGGTTTATTCCGATGCATTATAGTTGAAGGTTTCAAAAATCTTCCTGGGTCATGCATTCGTCTACGGTAGCTAATGATCGATAATAGGAAATTGATGTGCTTGATCATCTCTTCTAGAGATGGATCAACACTCCAATCTTTGAACATTGTTGCTTCCGTCGTTTTCTTGTTCGTGGAGGGTTAAAGTTTCGATGATGTGATTAGGGTAGAGCTCAATGTCCTTATTCTGACTTCTACGAGTTCAATGCTTGATCTGTTGATCATGACAACAGCATTCAAATGCATTCAAGTCCGAAACCATAGGTGAGATGATCTCATTATATTGACTTTGTTGGCATCCGAATCACCTCTTGAAGATGCTACGCCACAACAGATGGTTGACTTAATGAAGACAGATGTTCTAGAAGCTTGGCAACAAAGAACAATGAAAGATTGTTGTAGATTGTGGAAATCAGTGGCATCTGTTCTGTCACTCACTTCCCGTCTATATACACTTCCTCACTCGTTAACAAAGATTAAAAGCCTTCAACAACCTTTGAAGATCGTTGACCGTTCTTATGTTTGCTCTATTCAGATGTTCGCGCAAATATTTGCATCGGTCAGCTCCTCAACAGATATCATCCAAGTCCAGCCACTTGAATCAGCACGCTCAAAAGCAGATACACGAACAACAAGTCCACAACACAGAGAGTCGAGACCTTGAAGCCTAAGCAGAGTTCCCATACGTCGGCTGGTCGCGATGGCCTTTAGGGTCCATTATGGTGGTCATCCACGGTTCTTCACTCTCAGAGTCGCTTGTACTCAGTAGAGATTGGACTGTTCAACAACATGCCCAACGTATCGAAATCGGAGTCGTAAACGACAAAGACCCTGAACCATAAACCTTAAACAGGCAGTCGAGAACCTGTAGGTCGTCCATGCAAGTTCACTTTTGTTCAGCAAGATTGGACTGTTCGACTCCACCCCCGATAGATCAGATCGGAGTTGTCAACGACAAAGACTCTAAACCCTAAACCCTAAACCGTAACCTTAAACACCAACCTTAAACCTTAAACCTAAACCCTAAGTGGCCAATCGAGAACTTGAGTGTTCTGGCTAAACCCTAACTCTAAACCCTAAACGGCCAATCGAGAACTTGAGAGTTTTGGCTGAACCCTAACCCTAAACCCTAAACGGCCAATCCAGAAGTTGAGAGTTCTGGCTAAACCCTAACCCTAAACCCTAAACGTTCAATCAAGAACTTGAGAGTTCTGGCTAAACCCTAATAACCCGAAACCCTAAACGGCCAATCGAGAACTTGAGAGGTCCGGCTAAACCCTAATAACCCTAAACCCTAAACGACCAATCGAGAACTTGAGAGTTCTGGCTAAACCCTAATAACCGTAAACCCTAAACGGCCAATCGAGAACTTGAGAGTTCCGGCTAAACCCTAATAACCCTAAACCCTAAATCGCCAATCGAGAACTTGAGACTTATGGCTAAACCCTAATCCTAAACCCTAAACGGCCAATCGAGAACTTGAGACTTTCGGCTAAACCCTAAACGGCCCAATCGAGAACTTGAGAGTTCCAGCTAAACCCTAACCCTAAACCCTAAACGGCCCAATCGAGAACTTGAGAGTTCTCTGGCAAAACCCTAACCCTAAACCCTAAACGGCCCAATCGAGAACTTGAGAGTTCTGGCCAGCATTTGGCCAGGTGTGAAACGGAGACAGATATGAAGCATTTTGGCGCGCGCTCAGGAGACGCGGCGATTGGGGGCCGGGGCGAAGAAGACGACGACGGGCATGGCGATCGACAGAGAACAGACGCACAGACAGACACGCAGACGAACCGGGAAGCAGACAGCGCGGACGGCGATGGCGACGGAGCAACGCCAGCTTCGTGCTCTCCAGTTAGAGGATGAAAGCCGATCAGGCGGGATCAGGAGAGGCGGAGGCGGAGTAGGCAGAGGCCGCCGCGATGATGATAATGATGAGGACGATGATGAGGACGATGAGGAGGAGGAGGAGGACGACGATGGCGGTGATGAGGAGGAGGAGGGGGAGGAGGAGAAGAACGGATGCCGTTTCAGCACGGCGAGCGACATAGACCAAGCGATGGACATCGAGGATCAGAGGTATGGACGGTGTGGTGGAAGGAAGATCGGATCGAAGCCGCCGCAGCCGCAGCAGAAGCAGAAGCAGAAGCAGAAGAAGAAGAAGAAGAACGGATGGGAGATGGTATGGGATGAGCATCGGCAAGGGCGGGAGCAGAAGCAGCGGCAGCAGCAGAAGCTGGAGGACGGCGGCGGGGGAGGGGAGATCCAGCTATGGCGGCCGTCCGCGAACCTGAGCATCGACACGGTGAACGCGCTGCCGCACAAGGTGAAGCGGTACTACCAGGACATACTGGGATGGGGAGAAGCGCTGCCGAAATACGTGGTAGCAGCGCTGGCGATGGGAGCGCAGCAGTACGAACGGCTGGTGACCGAGTACCAGGCGGAAGAAGACCATCACCATGGTCAGCATCACCATGGCCAGCATCATCACAGCCAGAATCACCATAGCCAGAATCACCGTAGCCAGAATCACCGTAGCCAGAATCACCATAGCCAGAATCACAATAGCCAGAAACAAGAAGGAAACGAAGAAGAAGAAGAAGAAGGAGGAGACGAAGAAGAAGATGATGATGAAGAACGCCATTACCATCGCCATCACCGTCGCCATCGCCATCGCCTGCAGCAACGGCTGCGCAAGAAGAGCGTGCTGTGGCAAGCCGCCTACGTCAAGGCCTTCTGCAACAACCTGCGCACCTTCCTGCGGGATTACAACCGATGGATGCTGCAGCAATGGCCGATCGCGATCAAGCGCCTGCTGCTGCGCCCCGACGCCCCCGCCACGTTCCAGCACCTGGCGCTCACGCTGCGCTACATGAACGACTTCTCGATGCCCATCCGCGAGGCGTTCTACATCTTCAACAAGATCAAACACAAATGGTAGACAAAATGCATACATCCGCATCCATACATTTACATGCATCGTATACATACGTACATGCATACGCTCGTGTATTGTGTACATTTATACGTACACATGTGTATCGTGTGCATTTATACGTACACACGTGTATTGTGTGCATTTATACGCGCACACGTGTATTGTATACGTACACACGTTCACGAGCTCCGCCGCAATTTGTTTTTTCCCGATGGCAAAAAAAAACGGATTTTGGTTGCATAAATCTCGTCTTCGTGCGCAAAGTCTGCTTGCAGATCTCCTCCTGTTTGAGCTGATCGCATCGACTTGCATCCTGCGTCTGAGCGATGGGGGGGATGTGATCGAGGAGCTGTTATAGGGAAGACGGGAAGGTATATATATATATGTCGATCGATGAAGTCTCCTCTGGCCTTTGTTTGGCCGATGCTGTGGGCAATATGTAGACCTGCATTTGAGTGATGGGAAATCAGATCGAGAGCTATACGAAGGAGAGCTATAATAAGGAAGAAGGGAAGGTTTATCTATCGATCTTTGATGTCTCCTCTGGCTTTGTTGGTCGATGTTGTGGGCAATATGTAGACCTGCATTTGAGTGATGGGGAAATCAGATCGAGAGCTATACGAAGGAGAGCTGTCTATAATAAGGAAAAAGGGAAGGTATATGTGTCGATCTTTGATCTCTCCTCTGGCTTTGTTGGTCGATGCTGTGGGCAATATGTAGACCTGCATTTGAGTGATGGGAAATCAGATCGAGAGCTATACGAAGGAAAGAAGGTTATATATGTAAATCGATGATGTCTCTGGCTTTGGCTGATGCTATGGCCCATGAGGCAATACGTACACCTGCATCCGAGTGATGGAAAATCTGATCAAGGAGCTAATACGAAGGATCAAGGAAAGGTAATATATGTAGATCGATGATGTCTCTAGCGCAGTGCGTGTTGATCTAGTCAACAATGATGCGATGGTAACCGTGCTTCTTTTATCATGGATCATGTAAAAACGGCCTTGGGATCGTGATCTTCGCCCACGTTCTTTGTTTTTCAAATACGGATTCCCTATTGCATGTAGGGAATGCATCCGTACAAGCTTTCCGATCGAGAAACAGCGATACCTATAGGAAATGATGGCTTCCTGTGAGATAGTAAGTGCGTCATTTGATCGCATGCACATATGATCATGGGATGGTTCTGACCGATTCCATCCGCCATTAGGCTGTGATTTAGCTCTTGTTTGTTACTAGCGGCACCATTATACTTCATTGCACCGTTTGTATCTTAAAGGGGTGCGTATTTGACGAAATCTCGATCGTTCTGTTCTTACAAATCGCTCTTCTAACGAAACGTATATTCTAGAGAGTAAACGGTCTCTCGATTAAAACACGGGATAAGCACATGCTTATATGTTTGATACTCTGCCCATCGAAGCCTCCCTGTGACCGAATTCTACACGATGGCTGGCTTCAACGTCTTTCGGGCCATAACTCCGTATATGTATGCAATTAAACAAAAAGAAACAAAAAGAGTCCAACCTCCTCAACAATGATCCATCTTTCCTACATAAAAGCAAAATCAAACAGCGGCAAAAGTCAAACTCTCTGCTGCATCGCAGATGCTTCGAACCGATCGAGATTTGGTTTGGCTCTGTCAGTTATACACCAGGGCCAGATCTTTTGCCAGACGCCGTATTAACGGCTGGAGAGCATGACGTGTGCGTTTCCCATGGGGCACGGTTCACGTTTTGGCCCACGCCCAAAGACACGGATAGAAGAAGTTCCACTGTTTTTAGTCCCCAGATCCCAAGTCCAGGAAAAGCACCTTCTCTGTACGAACGAGCAGAAAGCATCTGTATGCAATATATATACATGCACCTGGTGAGCTCGATCAGGAAAGCTGTTGAATACACAATCAGATGATCATGAAAGTTGCTCGATCTGGGCCACAGAGCTGGAATCTGGCAACGGCGCGAATTCACCCTCATCGACTTGCACCCACCCAAAACCACATTTAGATCTCACCGGGCGCGGCGTGCAATACGCGTACGTCGCGGAGAATGCCATCGTATAATACGGTCCGGTGCGTATAAATACGGTGTACAATACCATGCATGTGTGTGTATGTCTTTGATGCCCTCTCACAATCATTTCCTTTTGCTCCACAAATTGACTTCTCTTGAATTATCACTACTATATTCTTCTTCTTCTTCTTCTTCTTCTTCTTCTTCCATTCTGAAATCTCTTCTAGCAGAGTAGAGGCGACGCTTCCGCCATCGCCAATCACAGGGATTGCTGCCCGTCGGCACACGATCAGAGGCCTCGATCTGCCCCCCCCCCCCCCGTGAGAAAGCTCGGGGGAGATGAGCGGAAAAACTCCCAAGACGGGGCCGCCGAAGCACGAACCTTCGCTCGTTCGGAAGAAACTTCCATCGCAGAATGGTAGCTCCGCTCCTTTCCCCGGAACTCTTGCACCACGCAGGAGCAGCCTCAGCCGCCGGTGAGATGCGTTGCTTTCCCTCTCTCATGAATCATTTCCCTATCTTTTGTTGCCTTTCTTCTTCGCTGCGCGATTCTTTTACTCTTCCATGGATACATCTTCACGCGCATAAATACTTTTCCTGAACCTGTATAGACATGCATAAACGCACTCGCTTCCTAGGTCGTTGGCATTTTTTGCATAAATCCATCCATTCATGCATATTTACGTTGTTACGAGCCTGTTCAGTAGTATCAGAACAGTTCTCCTTGCACCGGAAAACCTAATGCACACATGAACTGTATTCGATTTCGCACAAGGTTTCTTTTTCTCAATCCCGACTTCTCTATGTGATTATGCTGAAATCATAGAGAAATCGGTGCTGTTTGTTGCTGGATGAATCTAAACTTTTGAAAAGTCATACCGTTCTATATATGCATCATGCGGTACATATTTGCAAATTATATATCTCTAGTCGATTTGGCACCTTACAGAAACATTAGCGCCTTTCTGTTTGATTTCCCCATAACTTCTTATGGAAGATTCAATCGTTAGGGGACTTTCTGCAATCATTCTGTTCACATGTACAACGAAAGTGGAAAAATATAACCTGTTATTTCATGCTAAGGATATTCTGATTGCTCCATATGAAGGTTTCGCCCATTAAGTGCTTTCCTTTTTTCTTCTGCAAGTTTGATTTTTTATTTGTTTTCAGATGGTATATTAATATTGCCGATATGTTTCATAACTGCTCCGTTGCTTTAGATCGTAATTTCTTTATTTTAACATGTGACTGTAAATGGCAGAGAGAGGCATAGTGCGAGGAAAAATCTAATCATCACGTCAAAGATGAGCTGATAAGAAAGATCCAGAGTGGGGAACCCTCTCTGCATAGAAAATCCGCAGAAGCCTGATAAAGAAGATATGAAAAGGAAGAAATGGAAAAGTAATTTAGAAATTTGGGGGCCTCTAGATTGTATGTTCTGAGGGATCATGAATCATTATAACCAACACAAAAAGGCTGACAAGGATCCAGGTGAAATAAATGGAAAATGAGATTCCTTAGACAACCTTTCCCATTTCATTGTATCAAGGTGTGATAAATGAAGTTCATTTGCGTGCAGCATAGCATAGATCTTCATGTCTATGATTTGTTATTAATATTGTTGCTTCGTGTAGCAGTTGGAACAGCTTCTCTCCCCCTAGGAGTTCTCAATTATTTCAATGGTGCCATATATATATAAACAGCATTGGATATCATTCAAATGCATATATAATTGAGATATCCTGCCAAGAGATCGTTTATTTTGAATATATACTTTCATAATAGAACTGTTTGTAACGAAAATGTAAGCTTCATATCACAGGATTTAAGAAAAACTTGAACTGCAGAGCATAACTTGAAGTAATTGCAACCACAATATGATAAGGCATGGAAAAAATTCAACTGAAAAGAATCTTCGGCAGAGTCTTTTCAATCATGATTTCCATCTCTAATGATATTTAAATTTGATGCCACACTTCTGTATAGATCCCATTTTTGGACTTGAAATCTGCTGCTAGGGTGTTCTCAACTTGTAACATTTAGGCCCATGGTATTCAGCCCTCCTTGGATGTGAATAACCATTCTGCTTGTGTTTGGAGTCCCTCATTTTGAGTAGCAACATGAAATTATTTATTACACCAACTAATATCTCCCTTGTTCAGTGGTTCTATTTACTTGGGTCATCTGGAACGATTCAATTTCCATGTTCTGATAGCTGATGCTTTTGTATAGGTTTTTTCCATTCAGCCTCTAAGAAGTTTGCTGCTTTCTGTTTAGAATTATATGCACACTTTCCTTCTATTTTCGAGATTTGTATTTCAGATGTACAAGACATTTATTGTATAATGAAGAATAACATCAATTCTTGTTATGAGCTCGATTTCACTGTTGTCCTCTTTTTGCTTTCTGATGCACTGGTCTGCCTTTTCCAAAGAAACGTGATTACACAATTTAGAAGTACTACTTGTCCATGTTTTGTAGATTTTCTCAGGGTTGTACTCAACAAGTAAAACAGATGAGAATGGTTTCTTAACTGATAAAGTTTCTGGTCTGACATATGGTTAACATAAAATGTGATGCTAAAAGACTTCTGTGGTACTCTTTTTAAGATCCTCATCTGCGGAGCGCACAGTCGGAAGGCTAAAGCTATCCAAGGCTTTGACCATTCCAGAGGGCACAACTGTACTTGATGCCTGCCGCCGAATGGCAGCACGGCGTGTAGATGCTGCACTCCTGACGGATGCAAGTGCATTGTTGAGTGGAATTCTAACGGATAAGGTATTGCTCATATCGGTTGAACTGGTATTTGTTTCCATGACTGCCTAATATAACATGGTTGAGATGAAGCAGGATTTGGCAACAAGGGTCATTGCAGAAGGTTTGAAGCCAGAGGAAACCTTGGTTTCTAAAGTCATGACAAGGAATCCTCTGTTTGTCACGTGTGATACATTGGCTGTGGATGCATTGCAGAAGATGGTTCAAGGTTAGACAATTTCTAATAGCCCTCTTTCTTCTGCAATATAAAGTCCCCCCCTGTAAAGTTGAAGTTCTTGAATTTTCAGGAAAGTTCCGACATCTGCCTGTGGTTGATAATGGTGAAGTTATCGCACTTCTAGATATCACTAAGTGTCTATATGATGCGATTGCTAGAATGGAAAAAGCTGCTGAAAAAGGAGATGCCATAGCTGCAGCTGTGGAAGGTGTAGAAAGAGAATGGGGGAGTAGAATTTCCAGTAAGTAAATAAGGTCAAGAATATGATGTATTCCTTCATATATTGATACTTAACACGTTTTTTCTGTGATGCATCCTAGCATCTACAAACTTCATTGATCTGCTTCGCAATAAGGTGTATCGCCCTTCATTAGAACCAATAGTAGCAGAAAATCCAAAGTGAGTTATATGTTTCATGGGAATGGAAGCTAAGAGTGCCACACTTCCTAAAAGGATGTTTTGGATGCAGAGTAGCAACTGTGCTTCCTACTGAAACAGTTTACGCAGCTACAAAGAAAATGCGGGAACTTCGGGTCAGTTCAGTGATTATCACAAGCAATAATAAGGCTAGAGGAATCCTAACGTAAGCTGTAAATTTGTGGTTTGATGAAAATATGGAATCTGCTTCCTCCATACCTTTTGCTTTAAGGTTTAATATAATATGGTGTGTTCTTAGGCCCAAAGATATTTTAATGCGGGTGATTGCTGAAAAACTTGCTCCAGACTCTACACCAGTTGAGAAGGTATGATTTGTTTTTTGTGATCAATTTAAAAACACAAGGGTAGGCATTATTTCATCATACAAATGAAAGTAAGAGGTCTATGACAACATAAGAAAGTGGCCATAATTCAATATCACCAGAACTTATAGGAGTCACAATGCCTTTGTTTCAGGTTATGACTCCTAACCCAGAGTGTGCCACAATCGATACCACCATTCTAGATGCTCTCCACATCATGCATGATGGGAAGTTCCTTCATTTACCTGTCACAGATAGAGGTAAATGACAGTGTTTACCACAAATAATTATCATCACAGTTTTGTTTTTAACATCCTTAAGTTGATGGCTGCAGAAGGTTGCATTGTAGCTTGCCTTGATGTTATACATCTGACACAAGCTGCAGTTGCCATGGTAATCTAAAGATCTGAGTGACATTATTATGTAGCGTCTGTTCTTTCCCTGCTAGGCCACATTGAGTAAAGGTGGGATTAACAGATTTTTCACCACTGATATAGGTCGCAAATGTTGAGGGCAACACTGATGTGGCATCCACAATGCAGAAATTTTGGGATTCAGCTATGGCAGCGGAGCCTGTAGACGACGAGGATGACGCTCATAGGTTTTTAGTCTTTTTGCTGACTCCCTAAACCAGGAGAATGTAGTTATTGAGCCATTCTGCTTCTAACGGTCTTGTTTCTTTTTATTTGCATGAGCAACAGTGATACCTCAGTATCAAGGTCCATTGTGGAAAGCCTTATACTGAAACATCCGACATTAGGGCTAGGAAACTCCTTTGAATTCAAACTCAAGGATTCACTGGGTCATTTTCATCGCTTCAAATCTGGTATGCCACGGTTTTGGAGTGGGCTTCCCAGGCAAAGAAAATCTTTCACAACTTGAAGTAAAACCAGTTGAACATGGATGCCTTGAAAATTTCAGGAACAGAGAGCCTGGCAGAGTTATATTCCACGATAGCACAGCGGTTTGATGTGGATTTCAATATCAGGAAACCACAAATCAGGGTTAAAAACATTAATCATTCCCATTGATTTTGTTTTGCATGTTTTGTTAAGCTTTATCAAGCAGTTTAACTTACACGTTTACCTGTGAATGCAGTATGAAGACGAGGATGGCGATCTTGTGATCATTGCTTCCAACAGCGATCTTGTAAATGCTGTAAATTATTCCAGATCAAAAGGGAAGGCAAGTCATTTGTTCCATGGTCTATTTTCTTGTCATAGATTGATGTCCTTTCAGCTGACCCTAAATCCTAAGCTCATACTGTGAATGAACCTAATTTGGCATCAACCACAATGAGAGTATGATTTGTGCAGGCTCTGAAGTTGCATTTGGACTACCCTCAAAACGCAGCAGCTATGAAGGATGATCCTGTAAAACATGCAGGTGAGACAAAGGTCTCACGCGGTGGTGTAGCTATGGACATGGATAGCCAACAGAACTGGGGATCATCTGCCTACACAGCCGCAGTAGCTGGAGCAGCAGTAGTGGTTGGGATAAGCATGCTTGTGTTCTTAAAAAGACCAAACACATAAGCATATTTATCGGATCTAAATGTTTTAAGATTATGTGCCATGAAAATCAAAAGCATGTAATTTTACTAATCAGTGTTCTCTTTACACACGAACGGAGAAGCTTTAACCGAATGCAGGAGATTGAGGAGCCTAAACACAGCACCAGCGAAAACAACCAAAAAAGCATAGTTCCTAACTCTTTGTTCGCCTTATTTAAGACCCCCATCAACATCCTTGAGATTTTTGTTAATAGGTTTTGAATAGCAAGCTGATATGAGTAGCAACTCTCCGATCATGTCATATTTTGGCATATGATGCCCTTCGTAAAGTAGACAGCCGGATTATACATCTATGTATGTGTAGATGCATAATCGCATGAACATCTCAAATATATGATCTGTATAGTGAGGTTTCACATTGTTTGCTTTGATTAAAGCATGCTTTGGAATAAATGTTGATCAGAATAATCCAGCATTGCATGCTATTAAGGTTTCCATTGCCTACTCTGAGATTTGTCGTTTCCCGTGCTCAGCTGCTGTAGGTACCGGTGCCTTCACTGTCTCTCTCGCATGTAATTGACATTTGGAAAGAAGTATGTACGATGATGTTATTGTATAGCAAGATTTTGCCTTGTTTGCTTCGAATATGCTGTGATGATCAAATTAATTAAACTTGAAGAATTTATAAATACTTCCTAACGTGTACTAAAACTAGAAATTACAGATCAATGCCTAGTTTAAAAATCAATGGTCAATTAATTGATTAATACCAAGTCAATTCGTTGTGAGCTCAATTAACAACAAATTCATTAATTTATTAATGTTCAATTAATTGTGTTAAACACCCAACCAACACATTAATCGGTTAATTAGATTCTAAAATCACCACCTTTTGTTAATTGAATATAGGAAGGGAATCAATCATGGCCAGTTATTGGGAAGCAACTAGGAATAAATCAAATTAACCTTATACTAATGGAATTAATCGAGTGTAAATTTTTAGTGGAAGATACGAGCAAGTGGTGATTTGTAATTTTTTATTTTAGTAGGCGTTAAAATGTAATTTATTATTTTGTTACCCATTTTTTTGGTAATTCTCCCTATAATAAGAAGTGCCCATTTTGATGCAATTTCTAGTTGGCGGGAGGAAGCGCCCATTTGCGGCATTGCAGTCATGGAGATGTCTGTGTACCTCCACGTTCCATGAACTTCATGCAAGGGTCTTTGATCACGATTCACCGATCATAGATAGCTCTTTGTTGTACACAGTGAGTCAATGCGTGAATGTTGAATGTTCCGGGTGAATCAGTCACGGGAGTGAGTGAATGACTGCCAATGGTTTTTGTTTTGTGCAGTAAGGTACATTGGAGAGAAGATGTAAATGCATAGAGAGAAAAGCTGCAAGAAGACAAAGTAGGCAGAGAGTTCTCGAGAGGGTAAAACTCAGTATCAGCTTGTTGCATGGACTTTGGCTTTCCAAATGAATTGTATCATTGTGCCTCAATGCCCCAAGTGCCAGGCTACAGCAACGTTAATTCTTCCGATTTAGGGTTTGGGGTTCAGGGTTTAGGCACCATATTGCTAGACATTAGAAGCAGTTGGAGAGCTGATAATATGTATGCATAGTGCAAGGCATGCATGGCTTGCAGTACTTGGAATCTTGGCCTTCTTTGCTTCGCTCGACTAAATGCCTAATGACCTCGGTTGTGTTTGTGTGCTCATCATTCGCATCGAAAATCAAGGAGTAAGCTTGTTTGACTTAACCAGCTCAAGCGAATGAATACACACTATCTTCATCAGCATCGTCATCGTCATCGTCATCATCATCGGGCCAACAAGCAAGACCAGCGTTTACGACGAAGAGAAGCCTCGATCGATCGGATCGATCGATAGGATCGAATCGATTCGATAGAGCTTCTTTTTGGAACAATGTCGCGAATTCGGAAAGGAAAAAAACAGATGTTTCGGAAGACATTAGCAGAGCAAGAGTTTTGATTGGGTTTTTGTCTGATGGAGATTCAAATGGTTTTTGGAGAACCCCAGTGT
The DNA here is from genome assembly GCA_037176905.1 of Azolla pinnata. Taxonomy (NCBI): domain Eukaryota; kingdom Viridiplantae; phylum Streptophyta; class Polypodiopsida; order Salviniales; family Salviniaceae; genus Azolla; species Azolla pinnata. Next base: position 18,118 of record JBBBWG010005447.1, read on the forward strand.
GCCGTTTTATAATCCATTGCCATAGTCACATTTATTTATTTATTATTTATTTATTTATAATTATTTACTTATTTATTTATTTATTTATTTATCCTTTTATGTTCACATTTGTTTGCTTATTCTTTTACATATTCTGATTTTGTATTGATTTTCTGTTTATTTATTGTTACGATAAATCAATTGTTCACCGGTTTGTTTTAAAATATTTGTTGTTCTTGTTGTTGATGACGATGATGATGGTGATGCTGATGATGATGCTGATGCTGATGATGGCGGTGGTGCTTAGCTTCTCCTCCTCCTGCTCCTCCTGCTGCTGCAGCTATTGATGATGGCGATGGCGATGGCGATGGCGATGGTGATGTTCTCCTGCTCTCTCTTCTTCTTCTTCTTCTTCTTCTTCTTCTTCTGAATCTCGTCTTGTTGATGTCGGGTGTTCTTCTGTTAACGATCCCGACACGAAATCTTTTTCTTCTTCTTCGTCTTCTTCTTTCGCGCAGCGAAAAGCCGGAAACTAGCAAAGGAAAGGCGCAGAAGAAGAAAGAAGCTGCCGCAGCCGCCATTGCCGCCTCCGCCATCGACTCTCTCGGCACTGCATGTCAACCTCCATGTCTTCTTCTTCTTCTTCTTCTTCGTCGTCGTCTCAGGTAAGACGCTGTTTCACAGGATTTCTTTCCTATTCCTTTTTCCATGGCTTCTTCGTCATCGTCTTCATCGTCATCAACGTCGTCCTGGTCTTCATCATCCTCGTTCTTTTACCTTCTTTATTGAGGAAACGTTGTATGCTCTTCCCTTCCCATCCATCCTCCTCTTTATCTTCTTGTCTTTGGCATGGTTTCCTGAGGCATTACTCTCTCTGATCCCTTCTTCTTCTTCTTTATTCTTCAGCTTCTACTTCACTCCAAAGTTGTGAAGCTCCATTCTCTTCTCTTCTTGCAACTTGTTGCTTGATACTTCCTTTCAGGTGGTGATTATGCGCTCATTGTTTCTAATTTCGTTCTTTTGCGCCATTACCTATGTGGCTTTCTCGCATTCTCGCACTTTCTTGGTATTTCTTAGTGCCATCGCTGCATAGCTCCAATTATTCCATCTAAGTTTCAATCATCTCTCGTTACTGTCAACCGTTCTACCATGACTATCGGATCCTGTGAGAGATCAAGTAAACACGATGTATCATAACCTGTCTCCTTGCTTTCTGTCGATCTTTTGTTTGCATCGACTGCATCATTGAAGATGAAGATAATGAAGTAGAAATTACTGCACCATTGAACTGTGAAAATGAATTGGAAGGCCTGATGATCGACATGAAAATCTTTTTAACCTTAATCAAATGAAGTAATGACCTTAATTTAAAATCGTTCTTTAATCAAGTGCAGCTTTGGACTGAAGGAGTGGCGAAACATAGCCGTTTTTCCATACAATCTGAAAGTTAACAAGGTTTTATTTGGTTTGACTGTGAACATGAATGTTAAGATTTTGTCTTTGCGTTTGCGTTTGTGTTTGTTTCAAGAAACTCTTCAGACAGAAAAAGAAGAAAGAAGCGCTTAGAGAAGAAGTAAAGAATCAAACTTCTGAACTGTGAAAAGGAAATGTTTTTACGATCATCCTAGGATTTAAGGAAACGGAAGTGATGAAATCAAAACATTGTCTTTCTGGCAGGAGCTCCCGCCGAATGCGTCTACCAACAGATTACGATCTGTATCTGGCCCTCAACCATCGACACTGAGTACGGAGTATGTGCAGGGACAAAATGCTGCTGTTCCATATCATAGCGACCAATCAAAGAAGAAGTTTCCATTGATCAGGTCCGGAAGCTTTGGAAAGGATGGCGATGGTGGTGAAGGTGGTAATGGTTTCTCCAGATGCATCGATGCAACATGCTCATCGCAACAGAATGACAATATGGAGACAGCAATTAATGATGCAATAATTCGGAACGAACAGCTGCGGCTCTGTAGGAAAATCAGTTTTCCTCACTCTAAACGCACAGATTATGGTCGGAGCAGGGCTATGAAACTGTCAGGAGAGACGCTTCAAACTCATCAGGAAACCGAGAAGGTGCTATTTGCACCAATCATTGCTGTTGATCAAACAAGTGATCCCTCATGCCTACGTGTTAGCCAGATGGAGAACAGTACGACCTGCAAATGCTCCCCAGGAATCGATAAACTTGAAAGGGAAAGAGAGGACAACAGTTTATTCGCAGGCCGAAGCAAGAAGGTGCAGTTTTATGAGGATCAACTTGTGAAGCTCGATTCAAAGCTCGGAAGCCAGTTTGAGCGCCTTGTCACTACCATTGACAGTGTGACCAACCAGATGTTGGTAGAGTTCGGTGGACTGAACGAAAGGATAGATTGTTTGCAAAGAAGCCTTGAAGCAGATTATGGATCTGGATGGAAATGCTTCATTAATCGTCTACATCAGGAAACGATAGATCTTGTAGATGGTTCATGTTCGATTGCAAAGAAGTCTCCTGCAACCCCAGCACATTCAAATCCGCTCCGAGGAGCCATAGAGAGTGCAAGAGCAAACATTCGATTGTTATCAGGACTCTTGATTATAGAGAAAGATGCAGATTTGATGCGTGGGAGGGATTTCCAAGACAGAGATGCCATGGTTCTCAAGATGATGAGGCCTTATCTACAGAAACCCGTATTCCAGCAGTTCTGGCACATGAAGCACGGGATGGATCATTGCGTTGCTACACTGCTGTTCAAGACTTCACACATTTTGGCGCGATCTGTGAGTAACAACAGGTCAGAAGCTTCCATGGAAGCTTCAATGGCAGCACAGGGGGAAGCTGCTGATCAGTTCAACAGGTTCTGCAAGAGAGGCGAAAGGGGAGTAGAGGAGTTTGCAGAGTGGCCAGAACGAAATTGGTCTGAACACTTGAAGCGAGAATTTTCGAGGTCATGCAAAGCTGTCTGGCAGCTTCAGAGAATGGTAGCTGCCGCCAAGCTCCTTCACGAAGTCGAGGTTCTTCATCCCCATCCAGGTTCAGAGCTCGATGGCCAAACCATGGATCCTTTCGAATGTTCCCTTCCTCCCGCGATTTCCTCATCAATCAACCACCACAATCACCGTTTCCAGTCTCTCGTCCAGTTTACTGTGTTCCCTGGCTTCAAGATCGACGGCACAGTGCTGTGTAAAGCTCAGGTATACCTTCAGCCAAAGCGAGGTACATCATCGTAGGGCCGCCTCATGCGGAATTCATCCCCGAAAGCACTGAGAGGACCTTCATAGCGGTGGTGTGTAATTCTTGGTTCTGAGCTAATGGACGTCGTGTCGGTGGAAGAAAGCGACCAAATAGAGATTTCTTGGATGAGTATACTTCTCATGGAGAGATAGAGGGACAGAGAGTTACATGTATCACGTGTCCGCACCCGCGAGAGAGAACAGATAGAGACACAGACATACATATGCACGGACCACAAGCAGCTCGTCAGGAAGTGCGGTGCCGACGAGGGACTGTTTTTGTGGACTCGTGCATTGTAGAAAAGCCATCAAATCAGATCGTATATCAATGGAACATTAAATTCTAAAATATACACAACTAAGCTTTCTTACCGTTTTCTACCTTTACTTTTTTGGAGACAGACAGAGAGAGAGAATAAACACAGCTCTTGATTTCTGAACCGATCGATGCTGCCGATAGTAGTACACTGGCGATGCCATTTTTGGTACTTTGAGAAGCAGGTTCTCGTTATAAAGGTGAAATTTCAAACTTCCTGACAGAAATGAGCTCCAATATGTGTACATAAATTAATATATGTGACACAAATTATGCATACAACCATGCACGTTATTAGTCAGCACTACACTTTTCAGTGTTAAGTACTAGGTTTTGAGTGTCTACGAGCATTATTTTGAACCGCTGCTTATTTATGTACTTGAAATGAATGACAGAAAACATTTTGACCTCTTTCAGAACATCCCGAGCATATTGTTTGTTTGTAATGATACTTTAAATGTACGACAAGCATTATTTTTCATGAATTCAACAGATGCATGCTGCATTCCATTCATGCTCACAATAATCAAATCAATCACTCTAGACCATCCGAGAACAGGAACTTTTAATTTTAACATCTAACGGCCTTTCAATCTTAACAAATAGTCCATATTAGAATCGTAACCTCAGCTTTTTGTACATATCACATGCCAGTGCTGGGTACCGCTAGTATTGTTTACAGAAGATTTGCGAATTGTTGATAAAAATAGTACTGAAAGACAAGATTTGCGAATTGAGTCGAGGACATGCATTCCGTTAAGATAATTCCTGTAAAATGTGCACATTCTTCCTTCATTCCACATTTTCAAGTTCAAAATGCACTCAAGATAGTACAAAGATTAAGACAAATAGTATGCCATGTAAATTGCATTTACTCTTTGTTATAACCCCACATGCATAAATCGCCTAAAATGTTCGTCCAGGAGTAAGTAGTGCCTTACAAACAGACACAAGTTCCGAGGTCTAAATCTTCATAATTGCATTGGTTAAGCAAATGAAACACCAAGCATCTTTTGCAACTTCACACGTACATTCTATTACTAAGTAAAGATATATTCATCTTCAGAGGCAAGCGATGCAAACATGGGCATTCTTTCAACCTTAGTTAATTTAGCGTTAACAAAATGGACATACAAAGGATCTCTACATTGACAACTGCCCTGTCAATATAATCTATCCATATCAGCATGCTTTCTCAGTTTTTACCACTCCCCAAAGAACACTTCACCAAAGTGTGTGACAAGCAGCTACTCACTTAGAGAAGGGGAAAAAAAACGACTTAGAATCAGAATTTCAGCTCAATACTGTTTCTTAACTTTTTTAATAAACTTTTCGTCATGAACACTGCAGCTTAGGGAACCTGGGGTATATGTATGATACCAGATGAGCATAGACAAAACGAAGATATTAGCAGCAAAAAAGGTGATGCTTGCTAGCCAAAGTCCAAAAAACACATTTTTCCCTTGGAATTCCAAAGCGTAAGCCCACATTAACCAATGCAATTGTGCAGCAGTCCACACCATCATGCACAATAGCCCTTTCCACATCAATCTCATCCTGCTCCACGGCAAGATGAGAGGAAACAGACAGAAAAACCAAACAAAATATTGTGCTGTGATGACCTGCACACGCATACTCAATAGCTTTAGCTACATGGAAAACAAACAATTCGAAAATCATAAATACTTCGCTGAAAGTATTGAAGAGGCCTAACCTTATTGAAAGCCACAAATGCCACAGTTTGGACAAAGAAACAGAACAGGATATCCCTGGCATAGAATGTTGTCAAGACACTCTGGACCAAGAACTGGGGCACGAACGCGAGAAGCCTTTCAAGTAACGTAAATTGACGCTCATGGTGAAGATATATGTGGTAAAAGTAAATGGAGAAGTTATGTCGAGGATCAGTTCGAGTGAGATGATATAGCAGAGCTTCATGTAGAAATTTATCTCCATACAAGCAGTAGCAAATACCAGTTAGCAGAAAAAAGACACCTCCAGAAATGATCCCAAAAACAATCCTGTTTCTATTAAAAACTTTTACAAAATATGAGACCTTGGATTTTCGTACTTCTACGGCTTTACCAATATTTTTTACCATAGCATTTTTTGCCTCATCCAACATAGAATTACTCGTATAATTGTTGTCAAGTATAACCAATATGGCTATGACATAAATAATCGGGTAGATACGGAAATGCACCACGAACCCATACCAGATTGCAGCTTCAACAAGTTGCCCTGTATCAATCAAGGAACATTATTCCAATTCCTCTTATTGACATTTCATTGGAAACAAACTATGATAATCTCACATGGGATGCCCGAACATTTCATAAAACAAGTTTCCTGGTTGATGGAGTACCTCTTAGAAGGCAAAATATAATCCTGAGTATTATGCAGCAGACAACTGCCTCACAATTCCCTCTTGTGGCAATCGTAAATGTGAATGGGTTGAAAAGCCATAAGGCTGTACATTTCACACTTGTTACATCATTTATGCCTCGCAATACCAGAATCTGGTGGATCAAATGGCCAGCAAGCAAATCTGAGATTCAAACATGCACATTAGGACTGTGATGTCAATCAACCATTTAATCTGAAATCTTTGCATGTTCAAAAGAATATAGGCATTCATTAGAGTAAAAATTGTAAAACAAGTCAGCCACAGTGAGGAATATAATCTTGCTCTTCACAAACTACTGAGGAACTGCAACTCAAACAATCATGACAAAAAACAAAAAGATACAACAGGATCACCTTGGCATGATGTCATTATTGTGATTACCACGCAAAAACGGATTACAGTGTACTATCATAAGACTAACAGATTCCAGAGTCACTAATCAAAGATCAATGTCACAAACATAGTACAAATTTGTGGGAAAGAAAGCAAGCATACAAGTCAAGGACTTTTAGATAGAAGAATATCTAAAGCAGTAAAAAAAGGAATTATGATAAATATATCACAAAATACAGATTCCGTTCTCATGAATCCACATGCTGAGCTGAAAATTAACCCCATTAATGAAATTTTCTTATCAGTTTTATAGAGTGTTGTAGGAGTGGAAGGCCTCCACCCTTGGATAGAATAGAATAGAATAAAATAGAATAGATTTTAATAATCCACAAGCATGCCAATTTTGACCCATGGGACTAGATACAATAATCCGTTTGTAAGTGTCTTCTTCTTGAGAAGGAGGCTTCTACCTTGTAAAAACTCTATGTTAAAATAAATTTAATAAACAAGTGATACTCATCCTCCACAAGGTTTTCGTCACATACCCTGCATATCTTCATACTTGAGTTACGATGCCCTAATGCTACCTCAACAGCTAAGTTGTATGGTCAAGTTCAAAGAGTGTAAGCACGATGGTAAGATGTCATTACAAACGCTTTGGCATTTTTCCTCTACATTGGGGCCAACATTTGGGGTTGATATTTTCAG
>JBBBWG010005458.1:0-27972 GCA_037176905.1 Azolla pinnata
AACAAATCAAAACAAACTAATTAAATACGGAAAACAGGATCTCATGAAGCTCTTTTTTATTATGATGATTATTATCATGATCATCGTCATTATCATTATTATTACTATTACTACTACTACTACTACTACACTTCCATATATTTTAATTGTTATCTTCAAGGCAAAATTTGCTTAACAAAATTATAAATTGCCTACCAAAACTGGAAATTACAAATTAACGCCCAGTTTTAAAAATTAACGCGCGGTTGATTGATTAACACCAAATCAATTAATTGTGAGTTCAATTAATATCAAATTAACTTATTGATTAACGCTCAATTACTTCATTAATATCAAATGAATGGGTTGATCAATTAGTTATATTCCAAAATTACTAGCTTTTGTTAAACGAATATAGTAAAGGAATCGATTAGGATCACTTAGTGGGAAGCGATTAGGAACAAAATCAATAACTAGATTATTAGACGATGATCTTTAATGTGGCGTAGCAGAATTAATTGGGTGTTGATTCCTTGCGGAAGATAAGAGTAGGGCATTAAGTTGTAATTTCTGATTTCAGTAGGCGTTAAAATTTAATTTATAATCTTGTTGAGGCCTTTTTGGTAATTCTCCCTATAGTGAAGTCTTATGATTACTGTTATTGATGTCGGTATGAAAATGGAAAAATGAGTTGTGCATTTTACTGAGGATGAGGATCTTGGACGCACGTACCGTACGTGTGCGCTTTCCTTTACCACGTAAAAAACCGGCCAAAAAGTTCAATTCGCTATCCCCCCTTTTGGATTTTATCTAATAAATGGCCATCCACCAACTTTTGTAAACCTTTAGAAATGGGAATCCAATTCAATTATTTATGCCTAGAGCTTCTCCCAATAACTTAATAATTAGGCACTCGATGATGCAAATTTATTCTCCTGCCTAAAGTTCTAACCTTAGGATATATATATATATATATATATATATATATAGAAAGAGAGAGAGAGAGAGAGAGAGAGAGAGAGAGAGAGAGAGAGAGAGATCAGGAGAACAAAGAAAGCGGCCAGTGAAACAGATAAGATTGGTTTTGTCTGCAAGTAGCTTCATCTGGCAGCTCCAATTATTTTTACCGGAGATTGTAATCCTGATCGATCATGGACTTCCCCATGAGATGGCATTCGATCTGATGGAGCAGCCAACATAATTACTTACCTGATCGCCATTTCACTGGCCTTTGGCTACATTGCCCCAAGACGTGTTATGAGCACAATCGTAAATGATCAAGAGAAGCCAATGTAATAATAATAGACCTCGTGGTTAGTCAATTTGGGTCGATTCTCTCTCCGCTCTTCTCTTTCTGATCTAATATTATTGCTTGCAATTAGATCCAGCCTCTTAACACCCAACACCTCCGTCTATCTGCATTTGGGCTCACAAGCGAGATTCTTAACCTAATCTTTTATTCGGCCACCAATCGAATGATGGCTTCTATAATATCCAATCCCACCACCGCATTTTGTTTTTCCCTAAAGAAGCAACTCAATATCGGATGGAGCCTTAGGTGTCGAAATATCGTCAGAACTCCACAAATTTAGCTACCATAATGCCACTACATACATATTTGGGATAAAGCCAGGAATAACCTTAGAAATTCATTTCATTAGCTAGAAAAACATTTCGTAACGTGTAAACTAGCAGATCTGTAATGCTAGGATAGGCGGTTGGAAGATCCATCTCATATTGAGTTCTCCAATCCCACGCAAGGCATCCGATTTCAATGACTTGTATCACCATCGACCGAAGACGAAAGAAAGGTTCGGGTCGCATGGGATGTTCCCCGATGCATCGGCACAAACAAGCAAACCAATTCGATATACTTGTCATCGCAACACGTCGAAGAAATATGAATACATAATCATCATGTGGGAACCACGCCGAAAGTACGGGATCAAAACTATAGGCCAAACTCAGCCATGCACTTGGTAATAGATTTTTATCTAAGATTCGACACTTCTTTTCCTTGTTACCGTTACTGCCATTCCAAATTTTTTTTCCAAAACAGTATCTTACCATGAGTTTAAAAAGGCCATAAGGTTATACAACTTATACAAAGAGTTCATTCTTAGTCTTAGCGTGAGATTTGTCGTGTCCCTCATCACACACCCATGCGAGAAATCACATTTATCCTGGGGCAACAAACACATATTATAGTGCAAAACCAATAATGTGCCCGCTTCTTTAATCGAACCTTTTGCACGTTACACAGCCGAGATTCCCCTTTGTGAACATGAATCTTCTCAGCACCTTGCAAAAGTCAAAGCCACCACCGCACCAACTCTCTCCGGGAATATTCCCGAGTTTCGACATTCCTTAACCTTGGGGGCAGCCTCTTAATAAAAACTTAAAAAGTCGAGATCATGCACTTCCGATTTAACTTCCAAAGGGAATGGTCTCATCAGTAGGCCAAATGATTCCCCAGCCATGTGCTCTCATGCATTGATGCTTGACTCATAGCTATGAGTTTTTTAGGGTTAAGGCTTAGTGATTTTTTAGGGTTTGACTGAACAATGCCTTACCACTGCCCCAAACTTGGATCGATGGTCTTTAACTTATGTTTGACCTATATAGGTATTAGTTTGTTGCAACTCCACAGCTATGTATGAGTTTCTAGGGTTAGGGTTTAGGAGAGACTGTCCGACTGACTGTTGCCTTTTGTGATTCGATCGAACGATGCTTTACGATTGCCCCAAACTTGGATCGCTGCTCTTTATAGACCACACAATCGGGCGTCCAAAAGGTGAGCAGCGAATGGACGTAGAGAATCTGAATGACATCAAGAATAGTGCTGCTTCTCTTGCCTCATATGGCACATATTTTTATGAAAAGGAAGAAGAAAAGGCAGAATGAGTCCACGGATTGTGAAGTTTCGCTGCTCCATTGGATGTGAAATTCAGATGGGACTTGGCCTCCAGTAAAGTTCCTATGCATTATTTAGCTTAGCAATTTGAAGACCACGAATCCACTATAATGAGCTAAGCTTCCGTTTCCTTCTATGTACATCTTCTAAGACGTCCATTTTCCTGTATGTATAGCTTCTAAGACGTCCATTTTCCTGTATGTATAGCTCCTAAGAGGTTTCATTTTAAGATTGATGTTTTCTAATCATACTATTCCCAGCTAGGCAGCAGCAATACAGCTTCCTGATCTTATCCAACTAAATAATGCACATGGAATTCCACTACGTTTGGTTTTTCAGCCACTCGATCGACAACTTGACAAAGCTCAAGCACCAGTTCAGCACAACGCATCATCCACTATTTAAGGCTTGCAGCCTTCTAAAATGCCCTCTTAACCTTAATCCTCTTAATCCTCTTTTCAATCTTACCACCCAACCACATATAGGTAGATAGATGGACTTACATGATATACATCCCACATCGTTTCTGCTGGGATAAAATTAGTAAAGATTTATTTACCATGCAGCAACCTGGCTTTTCTTTACAAGTAGAATAAACAATGTCCTCGAATCTTCTCACTACGGTTCCTGCCATCCATCGATCAAGCAATACCTGGATGATTAAAAAGATGACGCTTCAATATACATCAACAACGGTCGAAATGTCAAAAATCAAAGGCCATATTACAAAGGCGACTCGTTGCAGAATAGGCAACTTAATCAGAATGCTTACCAAAATCAATCATTGCTGAGCCAGAATGAACTTGCATGTATAGCACCCCAAGTGATGTGAAATATTTCACGTTCAAAGATCTTTTCTTTTTCTTTCATAAAAAGAAGGCTTATGAGTCGACTATTCAGACACTAGTAAGATTCACAAAGAATGATGCAGCAATCCCATGGCGCAAACTGGATCAGATCCGGAGAAAGCTGTATGGGAAAAGACGAGCAAGACATTGAAAGACATTACTGCCATCGTGTCTTTCCACAATAGGACAGGGAACAGATGTTATACGAGAATGATCCTTGCTAATCGTTTCATCATTTCCTGAGTTTGTGGAAGTTGAGTCACTCTGAACATCATGTATCACTGTCGAGATTCTCCTCTCTTCCATGGCTTCAGTGTGTTCAGAGAGCATTCCACGACCAGTGCTCCGTCTTTCGTTTTCTGGTGACAATACTTCAACTTCACTCGAGCTTTCTTTGCCAGAGGTAAGATTTTCACTGCCAGTATTGGAACACCCAGCACATATTATCATACCTTCGAAGGGGATATCATTTCCTTCAAATGGTAAAGTATTTGCTGGAATTTTGGATCCATTTTGATTGGACTCAGAAAAGACCTCAATAGTAGTTGCATGTGATGGTTCCACCTCCGTTACTGAGATATCTTTTTCATTACATCTTTCTTCCTCTGCTTGAGCTACAGACTGTAACATCTGTAAACCTGATGAATTTTCTTTTTCTACACTTATGTCTTCTTCATCTGAGTCATTGAGAATGATGACATCTGTATCATCTACTTCCGGTTCTGAATCTTCGATTGTGAAGCACTTAGGACCGCTTGAATTCACTTCAATATCCTCAGTTGCATGAAAGGTTTGGAAAATTCCTTCTTTTTCTGGACAATTTTCTTTTTCCTCCAGATTGCTGGAGACTCCATTTCCAGACATCAACAAATCACTCCCATAGTTAGCAACTTTCGGTGTTGAACTTGGATACTTGCACACTTCAGTTTGTTTCAGTTTCCATTTACCATCTCTCATTCTCTTTATTCCTATTTTCAGAGGACAACTGTTTCTGACTGGCTGGACATCCTTTGACGTCGAAGTTTCGATACTCTCTTCTCTGTCCCTGTGATCTTCATAAATTCTTTTTAAAGAATAAGAACCATCAGGCAAGCGCCACTGCTCCTTCATGCTAGCATCGCCACCATTTTTAGGTCGCCAACAGCCATCTGGTTTCATCTCAATTTCGATTACATCCTCACCATAAGTTTTCATCTGATTGAAATCTGAAAGAGGTTAGGAACATAGCGACAAGCTAAAATAAGCTCCAAAAAATATATGCCTACATACAATACTGACTTATGTTACCCTGAATATTAATATTAAACTACTAAGACCACAGACAGAAAAATAATACTCACTGCATTGACTATTCGGTTCATGAAAGGATCGATAATAAGTTCGTCCAATGAATAATTTGTCAAGCAGATTGGACACTGCCACTAAAAGAAAGGAGAAGAACTAGCTTAAAATAATAGATTCTCTCCTTACCATGTGCTGCAAAATATAATGGAAGAAAATAGCTACGTATAAAAGAAACCATAAAGAAGATTCAATGAAAATCAAGCACAACCTTACGTGTCCTTCGATTGATCTCCACAAAAGTGTGTAGATCAAAACAACCCATGTGTACACACGGTTTGAACCTTCCAGCTACCTTCATCCTTGAGCCACTCACCTTCATGCAGTCAATAGAACTCATCATAATGTACTTATGAAATGAGCTTCATAAATTGATAAAGATATCATTTCTAATAAATATCCTGTCTGCGTTTGATGAAATCCTGTGAGATGAGAACTGTAACATAAACCTTGGGTACTTCCTACGTTTCCCATAAATTTTAGTTATCTCCACAAATTCCCTAATCAACAATGAAAGGAAGAAATGTTGATTGATCAAATAATCACAGAAACAGCACTTTTAAATTCGAATTGCTCAAGACGGGGTTCAACCAAGGGTATTTCAGGAATAAATTAAGGATATAGGAGGGTTTTCACAATATGAAGGAAGTTACATGTTTTTCCTAGTATTCCAAATTTGGCAATCCAGTACTTACTGGGCAACGAAGGTTGACGGAGATGCATTCTGACATTATTTCAAGATCACTGTCATCGCCATTACTATCGTCCACTTCATCACCACCAATAATGCTACGGCGAACACGAGCAAGAGACATATGAAAAGGTTCGCCTTCATCTTCAGATGGTACATGCTTCAGAACCTAGTGAAATAGATGTACGTATTGTTCAAGTATGCCTTTGAATATAATAAAAATTTTGCACAATACAAGCAAGTTTATAAGCCATTGTTAGTAAATAAATTGACAAATCTTAAGCATTTGACCAGAAAGTTCCAAACCGGATAAAATCTGGCGGCCTGTTTATTAACATTGAAAACTAGACATGGTGATGAACTGGCGGCCAGTTAATACCTAAGTATCATTGTTTCCTGTGGCATAAAGGAGATTCAACTGTAGCCATCTAACAAACACAGATAGATGGCAATGAGCAGAACCAAAGGAAGTTGAAAACCTGCAACAGACTCGAAAGAAAACTAGGGAAGAACTATGATCAATGAGTTCATACTTCCTGATGAAAAATTAAATGGTCATTAATGTTCATGTTTCTACTCATTATTCAGGCTGTATGCCATGAATTCTGATGCGACGTTAGAAAACATCGATAATAATTTTAAACTGGAGAAAACATAACATGCATTAGATCCAAAGGTATCCATATTACACTGGCTCAAAATGGAGAGTATAAATATCTCTTAGATATCCTAACAACTCTCACGTGCAAGTAAAATGTTTTTTACCAAATTTTCTTGATTGTGTAAGGAAATGAAGTTAATATTAATCACGACAAACCTGCTCTAAGGTCAAAAACTGTATCATTCGAACACCAATGCAGAAAGGACGTACGTCAGAAGTTGACATAAACAAATAGTTTCTTCCTTCCCTTACGTACTTCGTGATCTGCAGAAATGATACCTTCAGTCATTCAACAATACAGCAAACATCTTAAACTGTTTAAAACATTATACCGAGACTCCATCATCACGACCATTTATCCCAAGATCCTGATGACCCGGTCTGCTAGTCGCACGAACAAGACAACCTTAAAATCAATCATGAAGTAAGAAAGCTATTTAACATAAGTTGGACCAATGTTAGCGCTATTTAAGGATGTACACACCATTAAGCCCTAATTCTGTATGTAACGGCCAGTGCATTCGAAACGTGACTTTATCATTGAGCAATATACTCCAAACCTACAAGTAAGGGCAGAAGGATGCTGCTATCTGTTAGGTCTAGGAGCTGATCAGAAAGCTAGTTTATATGCCCATTAATCAGTATCCTGACCTGTAGATCATACTGTTGTTGCTGCAGCAGGTCTAAATCACTACGAGTGAGCATAAAGGATTTGTCTGCATTCTGTAAACCCTTTGATCTGCGAAAAATAGAAAATAAGTTATCACAAACACCAAAAGTGCTCGTGAAAAACTCCATATCCCTGAACTTTTCTTTATTTTCCTAAAATGACCCTCAGCTTTATAATTCCCAGAAGCCTTTCTCAACCCTAGAAAGAAACGGAAATGAAAAGAGATGCACATAGAGCACATATGTATGATTAAAGGGGGATTAGAATTTACAGGTAAGAATCAATCAAGTAGCATATTCAAATTTTCTTTCCATGGTGCACCAAAGAAGTTCAGAGAACATTAAAAATTGTGGGATTTGAGAGATATTAAAGAGTATGAACCATGGGCATTAAGAGAGACACTCATAAAGAGGGAAATATTTTGTTGTTTTCCCAAAAATATAAATTTATAGATTATGCCTTACTTCTCTGAACCATGAATGGAAGTGACCATCTTGGTTGGCAGCAACGGATGTGAAACAGCTGCAGCATATCTGAAAAGATAGAAAGCCAGAACCTAATACTTTAGCAAAAATAATGTGATCCATACATAATTCACACAAGCAGTAAAATCAACAGATTATCTATGGAAACACAGTTTGTTGAAGCAAAAACTAAGAAGCTTGAGATCTTATCACAAAGACCTTGAATAAGGAGAGATAGATACAAACAATATGGAAAGGTGTTAATAGTCGATTATAAGGTTCTTTGATTTTTATTGAATCTCTTACATTAAATACTTCTATAAAACCCGATACATAATATTTTCCAACTATACATACCCCTGGTAACCATCTACAATATATCTTTGAAAATTATGCAGTTTCTCATACAAGAATATAAGTAATCTTTACAACAATCTCCCGAATCTTGAAAAGCATTAAGTGGCATAGACTGAAAAGTAAAAGCAATTCAGCACCTAAGGTCACTTTCATTCTTTATAATGATGTCTTTCTAATTAGCAATGAAGTTCTGACAACAGCAATTTCATTTGTAATACTCCATAGTAATGAACAAGTCTTTAATAAGACCATGTCAGAACTTACGGGTCACCATGTTGTATACGGCACAGCTCACAAAAGAATCGCTGAGGCTCTCGTTCTAATTCCCCATTCTCAAGAAAACAAACACAGGCAACATGTTGCCATACCATGCATTTCGGATCATCACACTGCAACCACATATAATTAAGAATAAAGTGTGAACCAATTAAACCAGTCCTCTTTTTTGGATGACCATGAGCATATACAGGAGAAAAAAGAAATAGGGGGAAATAAAAAAAAATCCGGGGCATTTATTTACACAGGATGCAGTTTCCTGGATACATGCTCAACATAAGTGCAGTGAAACATCAAAAAGTATACACAATAAAAACAAGAAATAACCTGTTTCATAGAATCTGATTTTACATTACAACCACAATGGCATTGTATCTTTTCTTCTGAGTCTTCGACTTTACTTAGATTGATTATTGTCCTTGGAGTAACATTAGAGTCATCTTGTGTCACCAAATCAAGAGCACTAGAACCCCACATTTTCCTGTCAATGTTTATGTAGATAGATTAATAGATAGACAGATTCAACAAGAATAGTTAGAATGCATATTTCCTTCGATATCAATAACAATAGAAATTCACACGATCTTATCACTAATCAAATAGTACGATGTCAATTGTCTTTATTTTCATTACTAAGCAGGAGTTGTTGAATGCTGTCATTATTTTTATGAGCATATGTGTATGAATGCCCTGGGGGTAGCTCACTTATCAATTGCTCTATCTGTGTACAATACAAATCTGCTCCATACTTCCTAAGTAAAGAGGAAAGGACAAAGGAAACAGGAAAACAAGGGAGAAAAGAAATAAAACGAGGAACAAGGCCCTTAAATAATAAATTGTAATGAATGTGCATACAAACAACAAATCGAAGCCTTGTGTTCCACTGCCAAGTTACCAACTGGAAAGTTAACAGAACAAAATACTCTAGCATGATAAAAAAATAGATAAGACATCCATATCCCATCATTAACAATCACTAGTAGATGCAAGTAGTTAGAAACACCAATAAAATCCCCCCATATATATAAACATATAAACCAAATTATGGCTCATTGTGAATCCATGCATTTAGCATTCCCAGCCTACACACAGACCCAGCGCATATACACCGGCACTATTTTTAACAGCAACCATTGGTGTACCATTAAAGTGTAGCACACACAGGTACGAAAACACATGCACCAACAGTTACCCACCTGTGATTCTTGATGGTCAGAAGTTAAAATCAAGCTGATGACTTTCTGTTTCACATAGCTCTAACTTATGCCTACAAGCCTTCATTCTTTAAGTTGCTTTCATTAAGGGAAGCGTTCTTATCATAAATGTTCAGTTAAAAAAACAGCTACATAAACATACAAACATATGTAAATGAATACATACTACAAGTTATAAATATCCATCCAGTTCTGTTGAAGTCACTGTAAACACCAACATCAGATCAAAGAACTTACTACTTATTTAATTCTTTTCAGATGTATTCATTCTACACTCACCTGTAAATATCATCAATCACTTGGGCAATTTCCTCTCGGCTCATTGCATATGTGCTTGAGCTAACATTTCGCAGTCCTTACAGAAAGATCCACACGCTTCAGTCATTACATTTTGACCTTATCAAGATCCGAGGAGTAAAACCACTTACAAAATAGAATCACGCAGACATATACCACCTTATACAAGTTATTTCCGTTCAAATAGTTAGAATAATGGAAAAGCTAATCTAGATATAATATCACTACTCTCCAGTTACCTTTCGGACCAAATTGTTGCTTCTCAGGTGGTAAAATAATCTTCATTATTCTTTCCAGAAGAACCTGTAATTATTCAACATAACAATCTTCACAACTATAAAAGCAATTGTAACTTCCCATCAAAAAGTTGACACGAAAAAAGAATATTAACCTGTTTTCTTCCATTCTTTCCAGCACAGATCCGTGTTAGTACATCCTTCAACTCTGCGATGCGAAATGTTTCCAGCTTTTTCTATGAGAACACAGCAGAAAAGAAAACTAGATTAAAGACGAAGATCATAATAAGCTTGCATTTAACTGGAATACATTCCCTCAATCTAATTCCATAAATGGCAGTAATAGCTATAGCATTAACCAGATTAGCATAAATGATTAACACCAATCCCGTCAATGAAAGCAATCAGAACACAAAATTGTGCTTAAATAATCCAAAATATCCGCAAACTCGACCAGTTTAAGGGCATTAACGCAGGCAGTAGAATAGTACAAGCAAAACTAACACAGTTCGATATTAGGTATGTAAGCAAAATCGATATGAAAAAACATCCTCACATACTGAAAATGGATATGAGGTTTTGTTGTGTTTGTACACACTGAATATTTTCCCAGCATCATAGTAACGTTATGGTCTTCCTAACTGAGATTCTGTATTTCTTATGCATGGCGACATATACATGAAAAGCTTAACAATCATTTCAATAGTAATGTAATGGTCTGCTTGACGGAGATATGGTCTTCTTATAACGAGCAACAATATCTACGTTTACGACTGAGTATCTTCCAACAATATCACAGCAATGCTAAGGTTTCCTTGAACTGAGATTCTGTCGTTCCCATGCAGAGCATCAATATCTGCATCCAAAATTGAATCTTTTCTTTGCATATCACAGCAATAATTAGGATTTCTTAACTCACCTTCTGTCTTTCTTATACAAGACAAAATCTATATGCAAAACTACATTTTTTACACAGTAATGTGAAGGTTTTCTGTCTTTATAATGCATAGAGACTATACTCCTCCTGTCTTTCTTATACAAGACAAAATCTATATGAAAAAATATTTTTTTTTTACACAGTAATGTGAAGGTTTTCTGTCTTTACAATGCATAGAGACAATACTCCTCCTTTCTTTCTTATAAAAGACAAAATCCATCTGAAAAACTATATTTGTTACGCAGTTTTTCTGTATTTATAATGCATAGCGACAATACTTACATCCAAAGTAGAGAAATTTTCAAGTATTTCAGAGTAATGGTAAGGTTCTCTCAACTGAGAGTCTGTCTTTCTTATGCACAACAACATTAGCTACATTTAAAGCTGAGTATTTCCAAGCATATCACAGTAATAGCAAGGTTGCACAAGAATATCGTCTCGATAAACAGCACAAATTTTTTCAAGCACATCAATATTAGTGTTAATGGATTTCTTCATTCAGATTCCAACTTCGCCGTATATTGCAATAGGAGTTGACACCACATGAATCATTCCAAGCACCGGAAACGGAATGTGGCAGAAAGAAAGTTTCCTATCCTAATCCATAACAGTAGCAGTTTTCGACTTTCCAGTCCGGAGGGACATAATGCAGGTTTCCTCCCAACTAATTCCAATTCAATTTTCGGGATGGGGTTATTTGACTTCTTTCTCGTTAGAAACAAGCTATACTTACACTCATGAGACAGAAAAGAGAAGGAGGGGGGAACCTGGCAGGCAGAAGACAGTTCATCCATCGTGGTTGAAGCGTATAGGGAGCACCGGAGGAGACGGGGGAAATCAAAAGAAGGACAACGGCTGAGGAAGGAAGCATGGAGAGCGATCAACGGAACGGAGTACCGAAGAGCTGCATTGCTTCCCTTAAACAGATGGAGGGAGATCTTTCAGCACGGGGACAATCTCCATCGCTGCAGCTTCCGAAACGGAAGGGCAAAACAGAAGCCAAAACTGAATACGTTGTTCTGTTGGAGAGTGAGCAGAAGAAGAAGAAGAAGAAGAAGGTTTTTATTTTTCCCAGGAATTTTTGTTCTCTAATTTTTTGCAGACAATTACCTAATAAGGCCCCCAAATTTTGATTTTACATTCTTGATAGATTGCATCAACTAATTGCAATCCAAATTTTGATTTTACATTCTTGATAGATTACATCAACTATTTGCAATCCAAATTTTGATTTTACAATCTTGATAGATTACATCAATTAATTGCAATCAGTTACAACCTGGTAGATTTCACAAATTAAGTACACTGTGATAGATTGCACTACTTACACTTTAGCGTCTGCATCATGATCGATTTGCAGGCTCGAGAAGTTATCGGCCGATAAACTGCAGTTCGACTTTTAGAACGCATCGATATGAATGTAGCTGATAAAAGAACGGAAGGAAGACAAATACATTTCATTGGTGCCTTACGAAGGTTGGCATAAATTAATTACCATATGGTTGATTACATTCTTGATAGTTTACATAGACTAATTACAATCAGATGGATTGAATAGCTTACTATTTACTTCTAGATTAAAACAATTATAAGTTTGGAAGTTACCAAATAACAACCATTGATCTAATAAACTACAATTTAGCACCAAACAAAGATCCTACCAAGAAATAAAAAGGATATATTCGCGTATTCTAACGGCCCATGAGACAGACAATACAATAATGAAATGTTTGCCCAAACCAACCATATGTAATGGCAAAGACTGTTTGTGCTAGGTTTATTACAATAGTGAGAACTGTAGAGCAAGGAGGAACATCTTACACATTTTGATCAGCTTGACAATATGTATACAAAGGCCCGAATGATTCTGGATTCTCTTCTCGCGATTTCTTATTGTTGCATCCCCTAATGTGTAGGCCTTCACGATGCCTCTTGCCTTCGCAATCAACTGACACAACAATGTTGGCTACCGTTGCTTCTTAGCACCCATGTCGACTAATCACATCAGCTCAACAATTGAAAGTTTCGACACATTCATCTACTTAATTAGTAATATTCCTCCCTCTACTCAATTGCGTCGCAATTCCATGTTTCGCGGCTGAGTTGTTTGATCTGGTTGTTTACATTGCTATATCATAATGCAATGCAGTAGATAAAAGACACGGTTGCAAAGAATTTGAGACACTTGGTGGGCACTATCTCCTATCACCCAAATGAATACCATCATCCAACCATCTTGTGTTTACTACAGATTACCAATTTTGAAAGCGTAGTTCTTATTGTTACCATTCAAGATTCAGAGTTCTTCAAAGATAGCCAGGAAATCCGCCTCTTCAAGCAAGTAATCGACTAGAAACAAACTGTATCAGCAGTAGCAAGCAATATACAATGTACTTCTTCATCTTTGGCCAAAACAAAGGTGTGGTAGGCATAGAGAAAGACAAACTCATAACATCATACAGAGAAGAAAGGCGCAAGGTAAGGAGGATACGTTAATCTACATACACAAATCGTTTCCTATCTACATGCGGAACCGAAGATCTCAAATCGCCTTTTATTCGATTTGCATCTACAAGCTGACATTCTTGAAAAGCTCCGCCATTTGAGCTGACGATGGACTCAACGGATCATCCGGATAACATTTTGCGAGAACAGCTTCCAGCCCTTCATATTTATCGAAAAAATCTACCTGCACAAACGTTCAAGAATGACAAACGGATGCATAAATCTCTTATTTATACATGTATACATATGTACAGACATATACATACATCCCATGCATGCATACAAATTTGATGAAACTCTATGTTTGAGATAGTTATTTCATACTTTGCACTTCTCCCACAAGGAGGGCAGTAATTCTTCAGACGTTATCTGCTTTTGAATCTTTTTGTACATCGCGGACAAACTCTTCTCAACCTGCGGTGAAGAAACCCATTCCAAGTGTTTTTACATTCTACATGGCATAGAAGGAGGCCTGAAAAAATATATGATACGGAAGTGAAAAAACATGCAATGGCATTACCCCCGAAAGGCTTGTTTTCACAATTTTTCGCATGTCAGCCTTTGAGGCCCCTTGAGTAAATTTCACCTACAGCAACAGAACCATTGAACCCACAATTAGGTATTACGATAACCCAAAAAATAAGAAACAGAACAAATACAGAGTATTTCCAACCCTTCTCTGTTAGCACTACCTAAATAAACCCTAAATATACAATAACATGATATACATGTTGAAGAAAATACACAACCTTCACGCAATTTTTGATCAATCCTCCACCAAGTTTGCTATAAACAGGCATATAGTTTCACACATAAACTAGTCTAATTTTTAACAATATAGCCAAAGTCCAAAGAGCACATACATCTTCTGGTGGTACTGTATATAAAAGGCTTTCCACTTTCTGACCAAACTGGAAAAGCTTTTCAAATTGCTGTTGCAAACATGCCATTTAACAATACCAATGAGAAAAAAGGGGAAAGTCTCTGAAACTTTAATTGGATTTTATAAACACGCACTTACATGATTAATAATTGAGTTGATGTATCTAGTCCGAGCTTGCTCGTAGCTATCACTTGCATTCTGATAGAATTCACGCAACGTAGGAACAACATTTGCTAGTTCATACATACTGCAGAAGAAGAGCAGCTCATTGTTATCAATTTAGTTCATGGAGTGTATGTCCTGAATGACCTTATAGCTTAGAAAAACTTCATACATACTGCAGATGAAGAGCAGCTCATTGTTATCAATTTAGTTCATGGAGTGTATGTCCTGAATGAACTTAGAGCACAAACCTGTTCTGAAATGCTGCATAATTTTCCAAAAGTACAATATCCGAATGCTTTGGATCCACTTTAGCTACTTCTTCAAAAACACTGAACATAGTTCTCACCTGCAATCGACAAAACTAAATCAAATCAAAGTGCCTTGACGGAACAATAGAACTTTAAATAAAGACACGACTTGTCCATCTCAGCATTCAATTTGGCTATGACATCAAACAAGAGATCCCATTAGAACAGAAGATTCCATTAGTAAAACAGATTTCCCGAGTGTATGATTTTAAATATGATTCCATCCCTGAGGACCATCACCAAAATAAATATAAACAAATCCAAAGGTACCAAATAAGAACTTGATACATAGCGGTTCAGCCTCAAGACCTTGGAAGTAAAGCAGCACTTGATGTCGAGTGATAACAGTTCTATTCTATTTAGAACGAGTGGTCTACATGCATGAACCACCCTGATGGATCAAAAAAGTTTAGTTGGTTCTTTGCTGTCCATTTTTTCTCTGTTTCTTTCTTTCAAGCAAGAATAATCCCAAGCACTATTGGTCTTTCTACTATCGTTCTATGAGCAAGGCCTTATTTGAATAGGATCCCCCCTTATTACATACAAGAGAAAAGAGAATAATGTTCCTCCAATTCTACATTCCAATTCTAGTCTTCATCTTTCTGAGACAAAATTCTGAGCTTGCCTATCTCAATATCAAATATACAAATAGATCCGTACCCACAAAAAGGGCCTGAAGATAAATCCTCACCCATAAAATCTGTAAGATGGACCAATTCTCAAAGGAAGAGGCAGCGCTTTCATTGAATCAAGGAGCCAAAAAGGACAAGTAGACACAACAAAAGACTACTTTTAAAATTCACATCTTGAAAAAACAAAAGCCAATTAAAATCTACTTATCATACTTCCAAATGTCCACAACCTTTTGGCTGAAAATACTAAACAGTCAGATATACTTGATTAGCTTTTTTGAGAGACATGGCAATATTCCACAGGGACATGTTGATCACACACAACACGAAATATAGACATCAGTTCACAGACACAAATACTAACCAACTTTTTATAGGCTGCATCAACCATATCTCTAGAATTACCCAGAACCAAACTTTCCATTCGCTGTGCCAAAGCCTCAAACCTGTTAAAGGGATGAATTGCGAAATTGAGCCTTATTCATTTCAAATATGTTCTCAAATAAAGAACAGGCAGGCCAATCATGTGTCATCTGCTTAAAAAGCAAGAGAAAATGGAAAACATAGAGTTTACAACTAAATCTAGTATACGCCTCCATAACCTCAGCAGATGAACCAATCAAATGTGTAATACCTGGATATATATGTTAGTACGCCAACCTGCCTAAGGCTAGCATGCTTTTCAATTTGTTTGCATGCCTCATCAACAAACTATAAAACAAGGAAAATGTCAAATTTTTAGAAATGTATCAGATGTTCGTGCTTCTATCAATGGGAGAACTTTAGAGACTGAACTTTTACAATCTGATTAAAAAGAAAACATACTATGTTAAAGCAATTTGTGATTTTTGATTGCAACTCGACCAAAAGACGGCGTACAAAACCAGCTGCGTCTGCTTTCTGACTAGACAAAAAGCGTTCGGTTGCCCCTTGCATGGAGATGCATCGTAAAGGGTCGGATTTGTACACCCAAGTTACTACTCCATCGAAGTCCTCCTAAAATGAATCCAAATTCAGGTTTGACTGATATCATGCAACTAAATCAACATTCCTCCTGAGATCAGAACTAAAGCACACCTGGATACCGTTAAGAAGCTCTTCCAGAGCTTTATTAAGAGAATCAAGTTCTTGGGAATCCTTTCCAGCTGTAAGAAATGTATCAATAAGCAGTGAAGATACCTAGCTTAGTAAACTAAGTTGAACCACAAAAGATAATGCCTTACAAGCATTGGCATGGGTGCCAGAACTACTTTCATCATCTTCATCCGAGATCCTTCTATCATTTGGTCCCGGTGGAACAAGTGGCAAGACATCAAAGCACATGAAAGATGCAAAGAATGTGCTCTGTAGATGAGAGAAAAGAATAAATCATTCAAATTTCTAAACATCTAAGTAGTCTAAATTATCAAGAAAGTTCCACATTTGATGCATCTATTATACATAGACAACGTTCTGCTACATTATCAAACCGGTCATTCTATGGTGTAGATCTTGACAGATAAAAAGAAATGTGGCTTTACCCCCTTGCTTTTACACTCAAACACAGCATCACACTAAACACATGCATAAAGTTTAGAAACTCCATGACACAAAAATTTCTTCTGATATAAACGTGAATATAGGGTAGACCTGGAAAAGAAGTCGTGTAAGATGAACTATAATATTATTAAACTAAACTAACCTCATCCACTAACAAAGGTATGAATATCCGAAGCATTTTAGCATAGGCATCTGAGACTGTAGATGTATCCAAACCACCAGCCCCTTGCCCTTCTAGCCATGCTCCACCTGGGTTTAAATTTCTATTTACCTTGGTACTGGCTCTTAATTCATTCCCAAATTCTCTGGCCTGATAGTGCACAAAACAAATCAAAGGAGAATCGAAAAACCAAGTCAAATTGCTTTTATTTTCTTGAGCTGAAATATCATGTTTGCCCCTACAAAGTGTATCACACCTCACGCCTTAGCAGCAAATTCAAGGACTGACAATACGCATGCCGTAATGGAATCAGAGAGCTTTTCTCAAGATTCTGCAACAAACAGATAGTGTAAATGGAAGAATGGAAATGGATAACTGTCTTTACGTAATTATCAAACTAGAAATTATAAGATAAACACACCTTTAGATGTTGTAACATCCTGGCATATGTGCGGCATTTAAATCTTAAATCAGCATGATCTGGCCTCTTAAGTTGGCCCCTCTAGATTTCATTTTGAAAGGACAATGATATAAATTAGTAGGTCTAGAAGTAAATGAATAAAACTTGTGAGCTATGATCCAGTACCATGGAGAAATAGGTCCTGTCATTGATCATGAAATCCACTAGGCTGGAAAAATAATTACGTAGGAACTCCGATGCCCTCTTTACGAATGTTGACTTGAGTGCTTCAAGTTCTGTTCGTTTTTCTTTCACCTGTGATTAATGTAACTAAGGAGACTTTATATACCTTTTGTAAACAGAAATGAAGCATTTTTTCCCATAGACACAGAAAACAAGTTAAACATTTAAGGAAAAAGCAAACACACGCCAAGCTCTACAAATATACACAAGATTAACTTGTGAACATAAGGATGCTAAGCTTCTATAATTCTAGCTTTCAGTGGTGGGACTAAAACTTCAACTTCATAGATGACATAAAAGACATCACAATAATGGAGGCATACAATGAAGAAGAGTCTGGCTTCCATGAGCACTTGGCAAGTTTGACAATATGGTAAGTGCAGGGCAGTTATTAATTAGATGGAACTGTTATGCAATGTCCCTTGGAAAACGTTCATCCAGCTGTACTTACTGCTCGCATGTTCATGTAGCAAGGATCCAAATGTGGTGGTTCCAGAGAACGTAACGCTTGTGTCAACCATTCACAAGCCTCCACATTTTGTGGCATGCGAGCCTCCTCAAATGAGCCTACAGTTAATGACGCTACATACTGAAATAGAGATAAATCAAGTTATTCAACTAGACCATTCGTGGAATTTTTCATGACGCTACATAAATGAACTACAAAAAGACATGCCTCATTGGGAATTTTTAATCTTTCCAGCAGCTTGTTCAGTTCCACCACAAGTGCAGTGTTGTTAACTTCTTGCATCTTCAGTTTATTGTTCCTTGTTTCAATCTGGAACATTCATCTAGGGTAGTCAATTTCACATGCACACAAAGCTATTGTCAACATCTATAGAATATATGTACGCACTGTCAGCATCTATAGAATATATACACACCGATGCAATATCTTCACGCATGTGTTTCAGCTTCATATTGACTGCTTGAAGCCATTGATCAAGATCATCAACACTAGAGGCAGCAACATCCAGCTGGTACAAAACCTGCATGTATCTTGCATGCTCAGAAACAGATAATCAAATGAGATGCAATTGTGTTATCAGAAACCCACCTCATCGACGAGCGGCTGGCTCTCTAAGATAGAATGAACATTTGCAGCTTCTAATGCATCAAGCTCTCGCTTCAACCTCTCAGAAAACGCCTCTGCTTCATCAATGCCCATAAGATAACTGTCCATTTAAAAAATGAAATCCCATGACATCCCATTATCAATCAATCCATATAATTACAGTTAATAACATCTGCTGCAAGAATCAGCATCCCATCACAAGGGATCAATACAATTATTCTTTATCATCCAGTTTCAATCTTCTGGTGTATCGTTCACAACTCTTGTAGCCCTTTCTAGGCAGCACTATTAACAAATATTTGAACCAATCTAGTCAATTAGATCTAAATAAAGACACGAAAATTAAATTGTTTTAACTGGCCAAGGATGGAATTTAAGACAAATCATGAATACAAAATAAGCATCTAATGTAAGACAAAGAACGGTGATTTTATTTTTTTTAAACCTAAAAGTTACATGCAAAGATTATAATATTAATTTCCACTTTCTAGTAACCAAGGACAATATAAATAATGGTGCATACAAATAGAGAACCAAGGCACCTACGTATCAAGGAGTGCTTCCATGTCTTTCTCCTCTGTTGTTGAAACTAAATCCCTCTCCATAGTTATAGCTGTCTCCTTTGAGCTATCATAAGGAATGTCCATTTCAATATCACGGGATATTGCCGAGGGAAGCACCTTTGCATTTTTCTACATACACCAATAGGACAGTGCATTCCATGATATCATATTGGATACTCGTAAGAGGTTCAGAAGCAATCTTTCCGTTATGTGTTGCCAACAGTTCCAATTGTAGAAAGAAAAATATGAACATACAAAAATGCATCAAGCTCAAACCTGTTCCCAAAGAGCCATCTCTACCACATCCATGCCAACGATTTTAGGCAAGCGACCAAGATTTTCTTTGCATAGCTTTAAAATGTAAGTTAAGAACCTATTTCTGTTCATGGAAAACAAGTGAGACAAAATAACATTTCAAGAAAGGATGGCACTGTTAAAAACACTCAAAACAAAAACAACTTTACCTGTCATCAATACTCCGCATACTCCATTGGGGAGGAGACACAGTTTGAGTTTTCAGGTTGTCAAATCCCTACATTATTATAAACCGTGTAAAATAAAAATATCCATCAAAATGTATTAAAATGCAAGAGGGAATAAGGAGAGAGCAGGACCAATATAAAGGTACAACCAGCAGTATCGCTTGGTACAGCTTCAATCTTCACAAGATGCTTCAGTTTATATACTTTTGCTGGCTAGATCACGTCCCAAAGTTCATGGTACATAAGTGCATTGTTCAAACTTTGAATTAAGTATCACGAAATTTAGATAGTTGGTGATACCTGAAGCCCACGAGATGTGATCTTCAATACTTGAAGATTAACCTTGAATTTCTGTGTAGTTTCAGACCTTTTTGCTGAAAAAAAAATGTTTGGAGATCGACAGTTGTTAAATTCACAAGTCTATGCATAAACATCCTAGGGTTGCACTTTTAGTATGACTATGTGAAGTCAGTAAATGAGTGAATTAAAGGAAAATGAAATGAAGATAAATTTATATCTTTTAGGAGTCCAACATGGATGGTGTTACAAGGCATAGCATCGTACATTGTTTCCTTTTCTTTGAGAACAAAACCAAATAAGCATAACTAACAATAGAAGTAAAGGAATATTTAACAATTAAATATTATTATCTACACATGCATGCCTGTATTCTATTCCTTCAACAACATTACTCTGTCTCTCGGTCCTAGAATGAACATTCCCAACTACCTTGATCTCTGTAGCGATCACTTGCGTAGTGAATCAAAAACTTTGCAAAGGCAATGGTTTCTGTCTTATTTCATAGAACACAGCACAATGAAGAGCCCATTTGATTTCATTCCTTGATGACACAACTGTCAAATTCTTCCTCCAGATGAATGTGGGCATATCTACTTAATCCATCTCTAGTTGATTGAATAAGTTCAGAATTGTCTAGCCATACTACACACCCGTACTTTTACCTCCATATTAGACGGTCTAATAATAAATCCAACGGAAAAGTACCAGAATACCCCTGAAAGTTCACTGACTTACCAAAATACCTCTCTATGTTCCAAATTTACCAAACTGACTTACCAAAATACCTCACTATGTTCACTGACTTGCCTAAAAGAACATTTTATAAAGTAATCACACACTCAAATATACAAGCCTAGTTTGCCGAAATATCTTAAAACTCAAAATTATTCACCATAATGCCACTACATGCATATTTTGATCAAAGGAAAAGTACCAGAATACCCCCGGAAGTTCATTTATTTACCAAAATGCCCCTCCATGTTTCAAATTTACCGAACTACCCTTGAATAAAAAATATACAGGTCTGCGCCATCCCTAGTTACCCATGGTGCCAACATTAGGCATGGTAACTTCAGTTACGACAATAGCATACTTGAATGATAGTCCTGCTCAGGCATCACTCTCCTCCGAGCTCAATCTTGTTGTGCCTCCTAAATAACGAGGAAAAAGCAGCATACTGACCCCAGCCCAAATCTCCTAATGCTCACCCTAAACCTAGCCCAAGCTCTAACCCCCACCCCAATAGCCCTAATTCTAGTCGACCTGAAATCAACAATCATCACCATCACGTTGAAGAAGATATTAATGTCATTTCAATTTAACAAACAAGTTTTTGTCGTTTTTTTGTCTTATCAAAGTAACAAAGAAGCTTTTGTCAATACAAATTCCTTCGAAGCGTTTAGGTGTCTTTGTAGACCATCTAATGAAGCAGCAATCAGCACAATGTAATCAGGACATAGCAAGATTTGCATAATTATCTCTAATAAGAGTCGCTTATGTAAACCAAAATCTCGTCTATATGGCCACTGTAAGTTGCATGCGAGTGATAGTGGGCATCATTGTCTCACTCCAATCATGTTAGCTACAGCCTCTGAGAACCCATTAGAGGAGACGTCTTAACAATAATTCAAACAACCTATTATTCCCATAGTGTTTCTACATGTATCTGTTACAATTTCAAAGGCCATTCCAAAATCCATAAAACGACAAAGAAATGAGTTTCTAATGGCCCTTCAATAATAGTTAACCCCTGCAAATCTTAAGACCTTAAGACACAACTACTATGAGTTTGCATTGTAATCACACATCAACAAATATCCATTATTGTTGGTGTGTGTTGATGAAGAGTGACATGTACCTCATCATGGTAATCTAAACAAGCTTGGAAGCATAGTCTATACAAGCCGCACACTACATATCTATCCATTGATCAGTCGGCTAAGGGTGGTAGCATCCTTTCCATAAAAAAAGGTAATGGAGTACACTTGAACTATTTTTTCTGTCAAGAATCTCCTCCGCCCATATTTGCCCCTAGTCTCCAACTCCACAGTTTGGCTTCAAGGGCTACAAATGGATAGTAAAATCAAGGAATGAAATGTGAACGACATCAGGAGTGAAGCAGCAAATAGGAGATCAAGACAAAATGCAAATGGGTGTACTTGTTCTGCGTCGTTAGATGAATCCAATTTTTCGCAATCAAGTTTAGCACACAGTTGCTCTATCGTGCTATGCTAACACAGTTACCCATATCAGCTATCTTAGAACTAGGCTCAACCATGTGCCACTGTCAACCAGCTCACTGTGTCATTCTTGGGCACGAGTGAGTTCAAGGATTGAGCAATGGTGACTAAGACCTTCAAGAGATGTGCTTGTTCTTCAAGAAAAGGATACACAAAACCAGTGGGAATACACACTTCACAAAAAAGAATATGGTGCCTATTGAGGAATGGATGGTATTTCTGTAGATAAATTCGTCGATCTGAAGGAAATTGATCCAAACATCTTATCATTAACTTACCATACAACAAAGGTACTGTTCCAGGATCTGGTTACTTGATCAGAGCGTCCAATGATCACTTCAGCTACATATAGTTCTAGAACACTAAAGAGCACTTTGTGAATGCTCTGAAGATCTGGAAAAGCCACCTCCAAAAGTGCCAGATAAACAATGATTCGTGATTGGAGAAAATATCATTAGTTAAGACATGGAATCGTACCAAATTCATCAAGATCATTTTCGTTCACTCCATTCCTAAGATGGATTTATAAAACAAGAATAAGTGGGCATCTTGGTAGACTAGTTGACCAACGGTCATTGAGTCATAACCATTGGTTGTTGGGAGGTCATTGGTAAACCCTAAACCCAGGGCCAACCTGGATTTGAAAGCGGTTGAAGCTAACCAAAATAGCAATGATGTGTACCATGTCTTCGTGAACTCGCTGCCAAATTTCTACTCTATGTACACAAATAACTTTAGGATATGAATTCAAGATCTTTGCAGCATCAAAAAGGGTGGCAAGTGCTTTGTCATGGTACCCTTTAACATGCAAATCTGACAAGGCACCTAGACTAGGTTGTTCTGAAAGAGCAGTCCATCGTAGAGTGTTTTCTGATTATGGTCATTACAAGGATCCTTTTTTCGAAGGATTTCATCACATGTGCAAAACTGTCCTTGCACTTTCACCAACTATCTCATTTATCAATAATTCATCCATGAGCTTGTGGGTTGTTTACAGGTGCACTTGTTCAAATCACAAACTCAGAAAACACTTACGAATCTAGGTTGCATTGGGACGAGAAAATCGGAACTTCGTGAGAGCACCTGTTTTATCATGTTGGGTGTTCAACCAAACTGAAGCCATAGTCGAAAAGAGAGTTCAACTCTCAAGCTTGCTTGGGTTCAAAGTACAAATAGTGGCAAAGCAAACTAGATTCATATGATTGATCACCACCTAGATGTCATATTGCATCTTTCCAAGTAAGGTTGCTATTCTTCAAATGCAGAGGCAGACTCCTTGCCACAACTAAATAGTTGACTTTGGAAGGGGTGACATCAAGAGTGGAATGCAACTAGATGCAGTGTCCCGTCATCCAGT
Organism: Azolla pinnata; assembly: GCA_037176905.1. Taxonomy (NCBI): domain Eukaryota; kingdom Viridiplantae; phylum Streptophyta; class Polypodiopsida; order Salviniales; family Salviniaceae; genus Azolla; species Azolla pinnata. Next base: position 23,738 of record JBBBWG010005458.1, read on the forward strand.
TGGAGTCAGGTTAGAGGCATCAGTTTCAACAATAAAAGATGGAGGAGCACTATAGCTTAAATGAAGACCTTTTGGAGAGTTTTGAATGACAGATGAAACTGCAGGAGACCAATGAAAAGGGTCATTTTTCCAACTGAGTGCAATCAACAGTTGCAGAAGTGTGAAGAACCCTTTGATGAACCAACCATAGAAGTAGGCAAAGACTAAGAATGATCTCGCCTCCTAAGGAAACGTTGGGGTTCACAATTCTTGGATTGTCGCTACTTTTCTTTCATAAACAGTAATGCCATTCAGTGAAATGAGATATCCTGAAATTTCTATCGTGATCCAAATATGCCCAAACTCGCATTTCTTGCTTCTGATACAAAAGCACATATTCACAATGTTTGGTAAGGACAAGGTGAAAATCTCAAGCCTGTTTCACTGTCTGCATCGAGAAGATCAAAATTTCATCGAGACAAATGACAAATTGGTCTAGACAGTCTGCCAAAAGGTCATTCATCATACATAGAAAACTAGGCCAGAGTGTTTCAGAGAATATCCAGCATTAAATAGTACCGAAAGTGGACATACCATGTTCAAAATACAGTCTTCCACTCTGAATTGACCTAATACAAACTGAGTTATAGGCACCTCAGAGATTGATCTTGAAGAATACATGTACCTACCAAGGGTTGATCAAGGAGTTACGGGATAAGAGGTAACAAGCAACACGGTTTTGTGAAGTGACCCACTTGAGCCCCCTAGTAGTTGAGACACGAACACAACCAACCCTCCCTCTTTTTAATAAGCAATATGGTACAGCCAGCCAAGGACTTCGAATGTCAAATGAAACCTTCCCTAACATTCTCAGCAATGTTCGTTCAGAGGTTTGGTAATCCCATTCGATGCTGTCAGCGATTGGTAAGGTTTGGATGCATAAGTAGATGTCGCGACTACATACTTATGAGCACGGCTAATCAATTGTCAACCGAATATGACCAAATTTTAGTGATACCTTCTGCTTCCAGAATCATCTCGTCTATACCAACATATTTCTCTAGTGAGAATTCTGGTCCTTTTGTGACGTCAAAGTATAAGAGAAACTCTCTTATGATCAGCATAGCTTTTGTAGATTTCATTTACCTTGGCATCTTTGTCTCTTAGTATGTGAATAAAGCACGATCCATGTAGTTCCAGTACAAATAATGGAATCATACATATCCCAACCATTGACCGCTTTTGGATCATATACAATGATCAAAGAAAACGGCAGGATGAGAATCTCTTTATCGTGGACTTTGCCACATCTACACTGTGGACTTGAGCATAATTTCCACGGATACATAGAACAATGAAAAATGCAGCTACATATGCTCACAAACCTAAAGCCAAAAAAATTAAATACAGCTGAATTGAAAACAGGAGAACTGGATCTAAAGAAGAAAACACAAATGTCTGCATATCCAAAAGGGTCATTTTGATTGAAAAGCAATTAGCAATCAGAGAGGAAACAGAAGCAAATAGATGTAAAAATTCTTGCTCGGTCGATCTGCAGAAATCCAGATACAGGTACACAGATGCACAGAGAGAGAGAGAGAGGAATGAAGAGATAGAGATAGTATATACTAACACGTGAGGGCAAAGACTCTCTGCTTGGAGGAGAGGCTGCTGGCGGTGCTGCTCTTGCGAGAGGCTGCGACGCTGAAGCGATGGCTCTTGGTGACCCGAAAGGCCATGAGAACTCTGTCGTCGGTGTCTCGGAAGGCAGCCTCCGCCGATCGAAGAAGCTCTGCATCCTCGGCCATGGCTGGAGTCGCAGATCGCCGCGCTGTGCAGAGGAGAAGAAAGAGATGCTCTTCTCCGTTCACTGTACAGTAGTAGAAAAAGGAGTTCTGATGAACAAATTCTGAGAAGTTCCCAACTTAATATTGTAGAAATAACCATTTCGGTGGAGCATATTTCCAACTCAATCTGCATTTTATTGCAAGTAATCAAACCAAGTTAATAGAACGGGATAAGTACATAATTTACATGGGATTCGCCAGGATATGACGAGGATACAGATTGATCCAAAATGTCGTGATCGGTGTTGGTCCTAGGATTGGCTAGGATTTGATGAGGATACAGATTTATCCAGAATGTCGCGATCGGTGTTGGTCCTGGGATTGGCTAGGATTCGACGAGGATACAGATTTATCCAGAATGTCGTGATCGGTGTTGATCCGGGGATTGGCTAGGATTCGACGAGGATACAGATTTATCCTGAATGTCACGATCGGTGTTGGTTCTGGGATTGGCTAGGATTCGACGAGGATACAAATTGATCCAGATTCTCGCGATCGGTGTTGGTCCTGGGATTGGCTAGGATTTGACGAGGATACGGATTTATCCAGAATGTCGCGATCGGTGTTGGTCCTAGGATTGGCTAGGATTCGACGAGGATACGGATTTATCCAGAATGTTGCGATCGGTGTTGGTCCTGGGATTGGCTAGGATTCGACGAGGATACGGATTGATCTAGATTGTCACGATCGGTGTTGGTCCTGGGATTGGCTAGGATTCGACGAGGATACGGATTTATCCAGAATGTCGCGATTGGTGTTGGTCCTAGGATTGGCTAGGATTTGATGAGGATACGGATTGATCTAGATTGTCGCGATCGGTGTTGGTCCTGAGATTGGCTAGGATTTGACGAGGATACGGATTTATCCAGAATGTCGCGATCGGTGTTGGTCCTGGGATTGGCTAGGATTCGACGAAGATACAGATTTATCCCGAATGTCGCGATCGATGTTGGTCCTGGGATTGGCCAACACCGAATTCGAAGCATGTCGTGTGGCAGCCCGACATGAAGCCTCCGACTGAATTCGAAGCAGCTCCAGCGTTGCGCAATGTAAGTCGTCGGGTGCTGTGTTTTCTAGCTTTCTTCCTTTAGCGCATGTGAAAATAAAAATGAATGGTCAGGTGTCGTTGTAGCACCGGGTGCTATGCGAACTCATGCGTTTGCAAATTTAGGTCTCCCTGAAGAAATTCAACGATCCACGCAGTTAGTACCCGCTTTGGTTAATGATGCATGTAAGCACGATGCTACCAAGCTACGCAAACCTCAATCGGCTCTGATCGATCGATGAGCAAGCCCTCGTCGAATATGCATCTACCGGAAGAGGGGTAAAGCAAATGCACTAGAACCGATCGATCGCATATATGGTTGGTTGTTCATACCGATTCCCTAGATCTGACACCCATTGGGAATATTGTAAGCAATTGTGTTGTGCTTTCTTTGTAACAACCTCGGTTGATACAAAGAGTAACTAACTAACCCATGCGTTCCTATATTGTCCCAACATGCACTGCATTATACATACACTGATAACTGCTGAAGCGTAACAATTCTCGTCAGTTGGTCACAAACGTGCCCAAAACCGTCGAATTTCATTTGAAAGCATGATACTATTTTGCATCTCAAGAACTCGAGGCAGCAGTATTCATTCTAATTAGCGGACCCAAGTATCGATCATCCCAGCTTAACAGAGTAGGGGGCAAAAAACAACATGCATGGGCGAGTCCATCGACAGTTCTCCAGAATCTCACCAAACTTACCTCTTTCCATAAGTCCATACACAGCATGAGAACTGTGTACAAAAGTTTTATTATATGGTTTTAAAGCTCGGTTCGTTAACAAGAGATTCGAAGTCTGGACTAAGTTAAAAAAATTGCAAGGCGAAATCTTTTGTTTGACATGATGCTAAGATAAGAGCGCGTAAAGATAAGAGCTCTGTAAACCGATGCCTGTCAAGCTCACACCGATGTTAAATTCACGGGCTACTGATGTCTTTCTCGCCTGTATTGGAATCCAGTGCGGTGCCCAGAGAGGATCGCACGCGGGTGTGATCAGGAGATGCTCGAAGCTTCTACTGCGTTCGATTTGGTGAGCATGTGGAGTACAAGAAAAAGAAAAAAGGAAGGAAGCAAAGAGTGTGCCGCGAGCGATCCGGATCGTCGGGTCGGGTTCGCGCGATCAGGCGGGCCTGGGGACGATCCTGGCGGAGGACGACGACGACGACGACGACGAGTTCTTGAGGTGCTCGACGACGTGCTGCGAGACGCGGAGCGCGAGGAGCGGGTTGCGGAGCGCGAAGTCGTCGAAGTCGGGGCGGAAGAGGAGGGAGTCGTAGTGGAGCAGGACGGCGGCGAGCGCGGCGTCGCGCAGCGGCGCGGGCGCGGCGAGGCGCGACGAGGCCTCGAGGACGCGC